>QNGE01006911.1:0-27165 GCA_008508345.1 Paragonimus westermani
AAACTGTATCCCTTCGCCAACTGGCTCCTTTCAGAAACACATATGAACTACCACAAACCATTTTGTCTGAACCCGTTCCAAACCCTCCTATTGTCGACACACCCTCCATCATATCAGACAGGATAGGAACTACTAGCATACCAGAAACAAGCGTTGAAGATCTTATCTTCCAGCAACAAAGAGTTAGACATTATTCACTTCGAAATCGTGAGGCCTAAACTTGCTTCACACTTTTGCTACTATCGTTGTTCTAAGATAACCCACTTCATATGTTGGGCATTTAACTTCTAGTAATCCACCTTTACACTAAATAGTTTTTTTCCCATGGTAGTGGAGAATGTAATATTTTGTTCCTACACCGTATCCTCCTCTTCCCTATCCAACTGAGTCCCTCACATATATCGTTATTCTAATCGATCCTTCTGTTCGTTACATTAGTGACCACATGCCACGTTTTCTGGTTGATTATAGCTTACCTATCCCGCGTTGTATTTTCACTCTTTCGTTTATTCTTATCGGAACTATTCGTTACACTGAGTAGGGGGAAAGGTGATTTGAAGAGAAATGTTTAAGGATGGCGCGTCTCAACAGATGTTCCGCTATGTTGCATGGGATGTTGATAAGACTGATCGGCCGATAACTAGCAAGAGTGTGACGATCACCTGCCTTAAATATGCGTGTGAAAATGACCTCTTTACATGCCTCCGTAAGAGTGCCGATCCAGAGTGTCTGTTCAAACAGATAAAAGAGGGACACCGCTAAACCAAGGGCCGCTTCTTTGAGGATCCGGGGATGGATCGCGTCTGGTCCCATGACACTATGAAGATTGATCTTAACCAAGAGATCCTGAACGTCGAACACAGAGAAGTCAGCTGGCAGGAGTGGGTATTGGAAGTTTCTCCTAGGGAGAATTGGGTGTCAGTTTGGCGAATTCACATTGTAGACAGCTGAATAGTATTATCTGAACACTTCGACAACCACTTGGGGTTTTGAGGAGGTTCACCCGTCGGGAAGCCACAAAGGAAGGGCAGATGGCGCAGTTTCTCCGGTGGCACATGTACTTGAAAAGAAAATTCTTACTCCCACGAGCTACCAGTGAAATTTTTGATTGTCTGCTGAGTATGCTGACGAGTTTCTCGCTTGCGAAAGGCTTTTAAACCCTCCTGCCTACCAGTTAGTCTCTGCTTGGAGAATAGACGAAAACATACATCAAAAAGGCGACGTACGTCCCGCGGAAGCGGTGCACGAGAGGAAGATTCTCATAGTTTTTGAGGAACAAATGCCTCATCAGCATCGCGAACGGCAGCTCTAAAAGGAAGATAATTTGAGTTCACTGAGCCAGATGCAAGGCTGAGTGTCCTTAAGAATGTCCTTAGAGCGTGAAAGTCGACTTTCTAGAAGTTTCGGGATGAAGTCCTCATTACAGCATTTTTGAGCCAGTAATAAATAAAAACAGGTTAGTAATATGTGGTCACTGCCTCAGCGGTGTTTTGATCACCACTCTATCTACCAAGTGAGCCTCATTCGTGTCAACCGGATCAAGCAAGGAGAATGTCTGTCCCGGGCGGTGCCTTGTAGATAGTTCGACAAGATGCGTCGAAGCTTTCCCATGGATCAACATTGTCAAGGATTTCGACAGTCCGCAGAGTTTTCATGAGTTTGGGTGCGTAAAGTCACCCATACTAAAATGGGAAAAGCGCTGGGTAGCTGTGATACTGTATAGGGCGGTGAGAGTGGCCTTATCGTCGGATGAGCTACACGGCGGCGAACGGTACATAACACCGACAAAGAGCGTGTCACGATTACGAATCTGGAGTTTGATCCAGAAATACCTGGGTTGCTGCTGAATAGTAGGTTAGTGACAACAGTGTTACGCGATGGATTCCGGGTTGCAAAAGTAACTGAAGACATTTTGGATCCTTCTTTGATAGTAATAACGTCTTTCGTAAACAATTTGTCGCAACAGGATCGCTCCTTCAGCTTTGAAGAAGCACAAAATGCTACCAACTAGTACACTGATTCTAGACAATAGGATAAGTAATCAATTATATGCCAATTGCGAAACACGGTAAGATGTTCCATAAACAAACTCACAAAACGCGAAAAACGATTCCCGTCCGGGGTGATTTGAAATTAGAACTATTGTGGTGGTGCGTAAATCTGGTGCAGTAAAACACATGCTCAACTTTTATATACACAGGACAAAGTTTCTGTTGTCACTAGACCTTCTGGAATATTTGTACGAGTTTGTTAGAGGAGAGCATCCAGAGCAATCACCGTTCTACTTGAAGAGTTATTTATTGACGTTCCGGGTTCCGTTTTCCAATATCACGCCAATCTTGACTCAGAAAGTAATGAATGTAGACAAGAGGATGAGAAATAAGAAATCTATCATGAATACCCTAGGGTTGTTTAACTAAAGTATATTTTATTCGTGGCATTTTCAAGTTACTAGTAGGTTGGTTTTCAACAATGATGGGACGGCATTTCCTTTCGTACCTGCGTAAAACAAATCGGTATAGGTAATGTAACATGCAGGTCAGCCGACTCTACTCTGGATGCCCGTGACTTCGCGGACCAACCTTCAGGCAACGTGGACGCACCAGTGGAAAAAGCTATTGGGAAGTAGGGGTTCGAACAACTGTTCTGAAAAGAGAAACAATACGAACACACATGAGCCGAAGGCCCAGTAAGCCATGCACACGACTTACACAAACGTAAGCTGAAACGGCACAGACAACACAGCAGCATGCTCCGTTACACAACCTAAATTCGATTCGTGCGCGCTCGCCGGTTTCGTTTGCGCGTTACACAGCCCCCCATCTTCGTAAAGCACAGTCCCCTGTGCTCCAAACCTTCTACAAACCCGCTGGTGATCATGTTGCCAGGGTACATAAAGTGCCTGTGGGCCCTCTATCCGTTTACTTGAAACTTCATTTTTTTCTGCACTCATCTTAATCTGGACACTTTTTTGTAGGCCCGGAACTCGTCACTTTTCATACACCTATGACTCATCTTGTCACTTCTCTATTCACAATCGCACTTTTTTTCAATGACACGTTTTTTATGCTGACACTTCTCATTTTCTTCATCCTGGCAGGGTCGCCAAAATGTAACATGCAGGCTAGCCGACTCTACTCTGGATGCCCGTGACTTCGCGGACCAACCTTCAGGCAACGTGGACGCACCAGGGGAAAAAGCTATTGGGAAGTAGGGGTTCGAACAACTGTTCTGAAAAGAGAAACAATACGAACACACATGAGCCGAAGGCCCAGTAAGCCATGCACACGACTTACACAAACGTAAGCTGAAACGGCACAGACAACACAGCAGCATGCTCCGTTACACAACCTAAATTCGATTCGTGCGCGCTCGCCGGTTTCGTTTGCGCGTTACACAGCCCCCCATCTTCGTAAAGCACAGTCCCCTGTGCTCCAAACCTTCTACAAACCCGCTGGTGATCATGTTGCCAGGGTACATAAAGTGCCTGTGGGCCCTCTATCCGTTTACTTGAAACTTCATTTTTTTCTGCACTCATCTTAATCTGGACACTTTTTTGTAGGCCCGGAACTCGTCACTTTTCATACACCTATGACTCATCTTGTCACTTCTCTATTCACAATCGCACTTTTTTTCAATGACACGTTTTTTATGCTGACACTTCTCATTTTCTTCATCCTGGCAGGGTCGCCAAAATGTAACATGCAGGCTAGCCGACTCTACTCTGGATGCCCGTGACTTCGCGGACCAACCTTCAGGCAACGTGGACGCACCAGGGGAAAAAGCTATTGGGAAGTAGGGGTTCGAACAACTGTTCTGAAAAGAGAAACAATACGAACACACATGAGCCGAAGGCCCAGTAAGCCATGCACACGACTTACACAAACGTAAGCTGAAACGGCACAGACAACACAGCAGCATGCTCCGTTACACAACCTAAATTCGATTCGTGCGCGCTCGCCGGTTTCGTTTGCGCGTTACACAGCCCCCCATCTTCGTAAAGCACAGTCCCCTGTGCTCCAAACCTTCTACAAACCCGCTGGTGATCATGTTGCCAGGGTACATAAAGTGCCTGTGGGCCCTCTATCCGTTTACTTGAAACTTCATTTTTTTCTGCACTCATCTTAATCTGGACACTTTTTTGTAGGCCCGGAACTCGTCACTTTTCATACACCTATGACTCATCTTGTCACTTCTCTATTCACAATCGCACTTTTTTTCAATGACACGTTTTTTATGCTGACACTTCTCATTTTCTTCATCCTGGCAGGGTCGCCAAAATGTAACATGCAGGCTAGCCGACTCTACTCTGGATGCCCGTGACTTCGCGGACCAACCTTCAGGCAACGTGGACGCACCAGGGGAAAAAGCTATTGGGAAGTAGGGGTTCGAACAACTGTTCTGAAAAGAGAAACAATACGAACACACATGAGCCGAAGNCATGCTGCTGTGTTGTCTGTGCCGTTTCAGCTTACGTTTGTGTAAGTCGTGTGCATGGCTTACTGGGCCTTCGGCTCATGTGTGTTCGTATTGTTTCTCTTTTCAGAACAGTTGTTCGAACCCCTACTTCCCAATAGCTTTTTCCACTGGTGCGTCCACGTTGCCTGAAGGTTGGTCCGCGAAGTCACGGGCATCCAGAGTAGAGTCGGCTGGCGTGCATGTTACAATATATATTTACACGCATATAAATGTGTATACGTGCACACATATTTGTACAACGTTACATATGTATACGGATATCTGTGTGCAAAATATTATATATATACATATATATATATAATGTGCATAGAAATAACTATGTTCATATATGTATATATATGGTCATATACACGTATGATTATACATGTTTATATACACGTACACGTATATATGCGTATGCATACAGATTGCTCTATATATATAATATTTAGCTATGTATATGTAGGTATATATGACAATAAATATAAATATATTGTATAAGGTAAATATAATATATACATACTCATATATATAAATGTATATGTACAAATATGTGTACTTATATATATATATATTCGCATGCATATATACATATATCCTTAAATGTACATATATATATGTATATGTATAGATGTATAAATGTACGTCAATTTCTACATACATATATATATGTATGTGGACATCTCACTTGACTAACAGCATGAAGCTCTGCAGGAAGCACTGCTAACTCTCTGCGAAGTGTTAATGAAAATGCTTTACAAGATTCCTGTTGAAATCTGCGCAAGTCTTCAACATACTATTCAAACGTTTGGTACTTCGCTTTGAATATCCCTTTAAAGGTGCTGTCATCGGTCAATGCCATGCTTATTCAACGTACGGAAGTGATTTACCGATAATAGACCAGTTAAACATTAATGTGTCAGATGCTATGATATATGATGATTTTTAGATCTGACTTGGAAATTTCACTTGTACCATTTAACTAAAACTTCAGATCGCATCCATTCCATCGGACTTTTCCCGTTTATCGTGTAAGAAAGGAAACACACTCCCAATCATGATGGGCAAGACATACATTAGTGGTACGCGCACGCGAGAGGCGCCAGATAACCCTTGCAGCGTCTACAGTTCATAATTATAGTTTGCAACTCTCCTGTATATTTTTTACATGCCGTTTCATTAGCTTCACCTGTACGCTTGTTTGAAAGCATCATCACTTTTTTAAGTTGATTTTCTTGATCGATGAATAAACGGAAGTAACTGCGCTTCGTCTCTGTCTTCTTCGTTTGCGCGGATATTTTCGCCTCCTGGTGTTTGTTGATCTGCCGACGCCGAACGTTCGTCACTGCACGTCGTCTCTCGGGCTATGGCCCGTGGCATGTCAGTGAGTCATTTCCAATTTGTGGAGACGTCTTCCTTTCTACGTGAAAATTTACCTTTTTACGTACTCGTTGCCGTTACAGCTTCTTTTAGTGTTGCCATATTTTGGTCATTCATTACCATTTGGTTGATTAAGCCACTACACCCCCCAATTGCAACTCTACTCTTTTAAGAAAGCGATTACAAAGATAGCACATCCCCATATGAATGCTGTTGCAAACGTACGTGGCGGCCACTTCCCCACAACAGTAAAAGACATTCTGTCACTTAAGGAGCCTTTTGTCAAAGAGCAAGTGAATCTATTAACACGTTGCCCGATAATGAAGTTTTCTAAAATATTGAACTAGTCGCCGGTAACTCACGTTTTTATAGTCGGGCCTTCACAGTCCCAGTTCTGTCTCTGACACAAACCATGATAGACCAATCAAGACCAATTAGAACTCCGAGCCTTTTCTTTTTTTATCCCAACGGCACATACGTGGGGGTGGGTTACATTTGCAATGGGCATAAAGGGTCTCTGACTAGCCTAAGTAAATGCAGGTGTACTCCACTGGGTGATCGGTGACAAACAATGAATGAATGCATCAGGATAGTTACAGGAGTTCTTGCAAGTTACAGTAATACAAGAGTTTGACTCACACAAGGGGTTCAAGAGGACCACCACAATACTCCAAATTACTAATATCCGGGAAACGAGGATATTCCGGGATTACCATGAATGGCTGAAACGCAGTCAGTGCTGTGAAGTCTTTCGGAGTACAAAGCAGCTAAAAGAAATCGGGTCAGAGATCCGTGTAGTATCGTCAAGCAACTGTGTCATAGGTAGAAGAGCAGACTGGCGCGTGTGTGTACAAAACTTTTATTGTAATTGCACGGTCATTTTGAATCAAATCGAACAGCATGCAGAGATGACGTAGAAACGTTGTTTTACGAGATCAAAGCATCATTAGTGGACAAAATCAAGAAACACTTCACATTTTGGTGCCGTATGTAATGTTTTTTTGCGACAGCCGTTTTTATATCACCTCGATTGGACCTCTTTGTTGCGCCGATATACAACCTGGGACCCACGATTAAGATGGTGTGTAGCTGATTAAAAGAGAACGGTTGCAACCCAAGACCTCAGTATGGACAGCGGCGTGGAATTAAACGCCTGCTGATCTAGATACCACCCCTAGTATCACCACTTCTAGTCTGCATATGATGGTGTTTCAGCGTTTCAACGGTTTGGTCTCCGGTCGCAGGTCTCCAATGTATGCCAAGCAAACATCACAATCATTTAAAAATGCCGCGGTTACGCTAGATTGTAATTCAGGACAGTGTGTAGAGGCAGAAAGGTTCAAGGGTTCATGGGTTATCATTTTGGAAAATGCGTCAATACCAACGCCCATGAATCAATAAGTGGTTCCGTAAGATGGGCTTCCATTCTCGATCCGGAAGATATTTGTTCTCCCACACCACATATTACATGGAAAGGCCTGACCATATAAGTCTGCGTTGTATTACCTACGGCACGTGTGTGCTTAAGTGGTCACTCTGTCGTAAAAAGTGTCACCAAAACACTAGCTGTGCTGCAGAAGTGCCCTGGTAATCAATAAGGGTCTGTGTTTTTAAATGAACATGCGAGACAAGTAAGAGCCCTCACGATGCCACATTCCTCTAGTCCATCATTACCTACCAAGTCTTGCCCGTTATACTAAGGAAGATCTGGAAGGATCTCCGGCCACACCTTATCGAGGTGCACTTTGAGGGAGGTCGCAGTATCGCTGTGCGCTAACTTACAGGGAAGCTTTTACCACACACTTACCATCATGTGGAAGAAGAAGTTTGTTCGAACTTTCAAACCAGCGCTGCTTTTGAGATTAGAGACCATGGCATATGATGATGGCGTCTTGACCCCCATGTTCAAACACATCTGTCGTCCTTGCGCCACTTATGACCCAAAATTTTTAATGTCTCAGTGAGATCACCCCTCATCCTCCCTATTTCCATGGAGTACGATCTGAGCCCCTCCAAATGATCCTAATGCGGCTCACCCTTAAATCCTACTACCATCCGAGTTGCAAATTTGCGTGCTATCTCAACGCACTTCATGTCTTACCGGAAGTAAGGTGTCCATGCTAGCACGCAGCGCAACAGATGCAGCCGGACCATGGCTTTGTATGGCGGCAGAGGTGCTTCCCGTTGCCTGCTAGAGGGAACTCATTCATTCCTAAAAACACAGCACACTATGTGTAACTGCAGCGCGTTGTGTTGACGGATTAAATTCCTTTCTGGTCACCATGCCCAGGAATCGGGCCTTTACAACGCACTCGCTGGTGAATTGTCCCTAGAGGTTGGGCACTTCTAGGGTTTCAAAGTTTCCAGCTGCGACTGCTTTGAGATCCTCTGTTAAAGGAGCTTAGTTTGTTAACACTGCTATCCTAACGTAATCTGCAAATACGAAGCACGGATTACTAGGCCTATTCACTGGACCACTGACGAACGTTGGGAAAGGAAGAGGACCCAAAACGGATTCTTGAGGGACACCACTGCGGGTTGTGCCTACCCCAGACAGTCCGTTCCTAAAATTTGCTTTAAAAACCATGTTAGACAAGAAACTTTGTATTCTGTCAATCAGTTAGTTAGAGACGTCAAATTGCACCAACTTTTGGATAGAGTGATGGTGAATTACTAAATCGGAGGCTGCGCTGAAATTCAAGCAGGATACCTCGACTTTCCTACCTTTGTACAGTCTTCTAGTAACCTCGTCAACGAAAAAATAGAAAGTTGTGTATATATGATTTCCCTTTATGGGAGTCCCGTTGCGCAGCATCAAGAAGACGGTTCTCAACACAATACGTTGAAACTTTGCCTCTGCTCAATCTTTCCGGGCATCTTCAAACTGTGCTCACTGACCTGTGAATGATTGTTTTCTTCGTGAGCCTCCCTCATGCATAACGACCACACTGGTCATGTGCCACTCATCCAAAACATTCATGTTCACGGAAGTTGTGCAGAGCTGCTTAGGAGAGGGCTGCATGACTCTGATAAGTAATTTCTCTATGCTTGGACGGATGTCATTATCTCCTGCTAAATTTGGAGTGATAGTGTGCACATTTCAAAGTGAAACCTGTACAAGATTTTTCATTAACACTTCGTAGACAGCTGAAAGTGCTAAAATGCATAAAGCACTAGACCTGCCGCCGGGCTGCAAGTATGGAAGTGCAGTGTACAAATGCGTATACTGATCACAGCGAACGAAACCCTTCAAACGGTAACGTTTATTCAATCAATTTTCGAGGTAAATTGAAATTTTGCAGATTACGGATGTCAGGCCTCATGTGTCATCCATTATCGCATCGATGGATATCAAATCGAGAAGGCAAACTTGAGAAGAAATGCCTAGCAAACAAGTTCGTTTTCGGTGTTTCATCATCAGGCTAAATACAACACATTTATTTGGGTTAAATGGGGGTGGTAGATAACATATCACTAGAACGAAAGATGTCAGTCAACAGTTTTTTGTCTGGTTTGAGTCATCAGGCTTAGTTACGTAACATTAGCCACGTGAGCTGTACGAAGTCTGCGAGCGGTGCGTCACATCTATGCAGTCATTCTATTCTGGGTTCGCGTACACGGCCATGGAAGATTCAACGTTTTGATCAGTCGTTTTTGAGCGCACAATGGTGGTGAGTGTAGGCGAATTGCGATGGCCTCTGCAACTGAGAGTATACGACCTTTGACCTGTTTTGATTGTATCCCACATATTCGGTAGATTGGCCTAAACGATTCGGTCTGATTGATCAGATGACTTGACTATATCAAATGCGTGGCGACCGCAGACGAACAGGGGATCGTCGATCCTTGCGTCAACCACACCGCTTGGTGCTCCCGAATGCGTTCGGATAATCGCCGTGTTGTGCGGCCTATGTGGCTTGTTCCACAGGAACAAACGAAACGGTAAACACAAAAAGAGACGGCATAAACAGGCAGTATATCTTTCAACTGGGAGCGCAATACTGGTGTGGAGACAAACTGAACGCGTAGTTGAGCTGCGAAAAACGCCTTATTGATTGTTACACTAAGCTTCTTGGTTACGGTCTCAGCGACACCAACACACTTGAAGGGCAAGGAAATATAAACAGACTTTTTGTTTGCAGTTTGTGGTTTATCTATCTTCGCGCTTGTTAACATATTTTTATGAATGAATTGCTTCGGATAGCCATTTTCAACGGGCGTATTGAATATAAACCGTCTTTCCTCTTCGATGCTGTCGCTCGAACATATTTTCGTGGCCCTATCTATCAGACATCGAATTAGGTTTTTCTTTTGTTTTAGTGGTACAAAACTGTTGTAGTTTGTATACTGACGCGTCCAGGTTGCCTTACGATACACCTTCCGTTGTATCGTGCCATCCTCGTGACGGGACATGAACACGTCTAGGAACGCTATACCTATGGATGATTCGGGTTCTAGGGTGAAACGAAGATTCTTATGCACAGAGTTGAAATGAGTCAGTACCTCACTAAGGCTTTTAGATTCATCCGCCACACAGATGATATCGTCCACATAACGCTTATAAACGGTGACCGATTTTATTTGATCTGCTAATGAGCTACACTCTAACTTTGCTATAAAGATATCAGCCAACAATGGGCCTAGTGGCGACCCCATTGCTACTCCGTCCTTTTGACGGTATAACTTGCCAGAGAACTTAAACTGAACGTTGTGCTTGCAGCGATATAGTAACTGCTTTAATTCTTCTACTGGTATTCCCACATTGGTATTATTACTTTCAATATACTTTCCGAGAAACTCAATCGTTTCATTGAGTGGGATATTAGTGAAGAGAGATGTGACGTCAAGTGAGAATAAACGCTTGCCTAGTACGTTCAGCTGCTTCAATGTTTCAACAAATTCGAAGGTATCTCTCAAGCTGTAAATGACTAGTTTTTCCTAACTGGCTCTAACAGCGTGGCAAGCCATTTTGCCATTGCGTGGTACGGAGAATTGCACACATCTAAAATCGGTTGTAGTGGTACACCGTTTTTGAGTACCTTGCACTCACACTGCTTTCAGGTTGGTAAGCCGACATTTATCCTGGGAATAGACTTCTGGCAGTTGATGTCGAACTGTATGTATGTGAGGTGATGATTCATTTTAAGAATGCCCGTGAAATGAGGACGTACGTGAACCGTAATCATGGGATTAGAATGCGTCGGCACGATCTATATAATCTGCGTGCGAGGCGCAGCAAATTGGATGATCGCAACGAAATTATGAAGTTGCGAGATTTACTGAAAGTGGAAGGTAGCTTTAGGTTTTTACTCCAGGATAAATTGTCAAGTTTCGTCATGTTTGTACAGAAAGGTACATTCCAACTGTGTCCCTAGTATGGGGATGTCATTTTAGGAGATTCAACTCATCATTCAAACTATGGCGGCTTTATACTGTGGCGTGCTATGTTGGTAGACGTAACTGGAGTTGTGGTGACATTTTTCTACGCACTCATGCCGAACGAAACCACTGCCAGTTATAGGATAGTTCTCGAAAACCTGATTAAAATGGTGCCTTGTATGTCTGCTGTTCGCACCTTCATTGTTGACCGCTCAGCGGCACAGATGAAGGCAATAGGTGAAGTCTTACCGCATTATGCCATCGTATTCTGCCGTTTTCATTTACTGCATGATGTGTCTCGGCGTTTCCGCCAGTTGGTTGGCGTAAGCGAATATCAGAATAACCGTATTTACCAGTGGGAATTTCTGTCAGTCATTCTGAAACCGTTGTCGCAATATGCCAGGGATGTTTTCCTCAGGCATCACAGCGGCACCAAGATAGTAGACGTCGCGTATGCGAAGGGCACGTGGGAAGTGCGCTACAGCAAAGGGCGCATTTTCCACATTGACAATGTAGGGGATACCATATATGACTGCTGCTTCTCATCCCAGTGGATTATTCCCTGTTGTCATATTGTTGCTGTGTTTCGTTTGATCGACAGTTCGGTAATCTTACGACCAACCTTGTTGAGAACGAAAACAAGCGGGAAATCGGTGGTTGTCGCCAGCCGCTAAGGAAGCAGAAATCCCGGTTTCCCAGTGTAATGAGCCAGTTGTTTGTATGCCTGTCCTCGTTTCCAATTCTCGTCTGGACAGAATAAGGGATGCTGGGATGTTTGCCGTTACCTTAGGATGTATGAGCACTGTCAACAGTAGTATACATGTTGCAGCTTTGCGAGGGATAAATGAGTTACTGTCTAGCCACCCTGACCTATTATTGTACTGTTCAATCCCAGGTAGGGAGGTTGTTCAGATTAGCGACCGAGCGTCGTTTGACAACTTATGGCCGGAGAAAATAGTGGAGAACACTAGCGAATGGTATGAATCCTTCTCTTTTGCCCCCGAAGGGTTAGTAGAAAACGGGTTCCGTTGGTCAGAAAAAGCCTGGTAGTCAACTCAAACATCCCTACATGCAGCATCTTCCCTACAACGCATGCCCCAAGGTGTACTACACAGACGCCGTCCACCAGTAAGACTGCATGCATGTCTGATGAGTTAAGCCTTATGCCCGCTGCCTGAATAGAACCGCCATTTGTGTCTAACACGCGCAGGAAGTGTAAACTTGAAAGTCGTGTGATTGACCATGATATGCCGCAGATTGACTTCATCGGTGATCCAATGGAGACAGCTCGTATTAGGCGAGTTGCTAAGGGTACGCTAAAGCAGTTCAAAACAAAAGTCAGGAAGACTTATGGAAAGCAGCGTGTCTCCAAGCCTGCAGACAGCAACATTTGCTAACTTTGCTTCGAAAAGGAGGATCCCGTGGACCTGGACAACGAAACCGTGCACTGGGTACAGTGCAGTGAGTGTTCCGGTTAGTACCACCACTACTGTGCCAACTACCACGAGTCTGAGCCCGTCTACACATGCGTAGACTGCGACAACGTGGACAACACTTGACCATCCGGTAAGATTATGAAGAAACGGTGCTCTCGAGCGTTATGTGAAAGAACACACGGCATGATTTCACGAGCTATGCTCATGTTTTTATTTTGCAGTGGTTATTGCCGTGAGTCAAGTGGGGTTCATTGAGTCTTCCTTCAGTGGTTCCCCTGTGGGTAGACCAGGCCGATAACAGTGTACGTCTATTTTCTAACCGATTTCCAGTGCTTACTGCCGTTAGTCCATTGAGGTTCACTGAGCCTTCCTTCAGTGGTTCCTCTGTGGGTATACCAGACTATGTAGTTATAATCATATATATATATATTTGTATACACATTTTTGTGTTGGTATATATATTTGAACACATGTGTATGTAAACATATAAATATATAGATATCTATATCCAAGTGTACATGCATGTGCACATAAATGTGTACGTGATATATATATATATACAGCTATTTGAATACATGTATACAGATAGCTATATATATATGCATTCCGGTATGTGTATATCAATGTCTGACTATACAGATGTATATAAATACATATATATATATCCTTACACATTTCTATACAAATGTTTATAAACATTTGTATAAAAAAGTGTATGCATATACAACTGTATAGAAATGTATAAGGATATATATACATGTATTTATATACACATGTATAGTCATACAGGTTGATATACACATTTATATGTATAGAAATATGTATGGTTATATATATACTTATATACATATATATATGTAGCTTAAGCTAAATACACAAATTGGTATATACATATATATGTTAGTATATATACATACGGATATATACGTATATATATACATATTTGTGTTGAAGTATATTTATGTATATATAAAAATACGCAAATACTTATATTTATATATATATATATATGTACATATGATTATTACGTATATATATATAATAATCATATATATATAAGTATTTGAGTATTTGTATACATACACAAATATATATCGACAGAAATATGTATAAATATATAGACGTATATATATACATGTATATATATGTGTAATAATATATACATATATTTTAATACATAAAGATATAAGTATTTGCTTATTTGTATAAGAATGATATATATGTTTATATATATACATATACATATATATCATTCTCAAATAGATATATATATATATATGAGTGTAAAACGTGATATATACATATATCACGTTGTACACATTTTTGTGCACATGCATGTACACGTGCACATAAATGTACATATATATACATATATATATGCATATATATATGTGTCCTGACCCTTTCTGCTACCTTGGCGTGGTGGTCAGGCTTGCGTGCTCTTTAGATCCTGAGGGCTGTGCTGACTGTGACTTCGATCCTTGCGGGTTCAACCTTGTCAGATTGGCCAAAGGGGAGCAGCCAGACAAAAAGCAGTTGCGTGAGTGTCTGTGGACTTCTATCCATTATTTTCCTCGGCTTTGTTGTTGCATCGTATGAGGAATGGTCTGCCTGGCTTTTCATGGTTGAGCGAGAAATTTGCTTTTCATCCCCATCTTCTTTAGGCTGCACTAACATGCAATCCTATACTGCAACGCTCCTTGTATTTTACTTCAAAAATCTTTCTTCCTAGTTTAGATCTCGTCATTGCAGCCTCTCTCTGTTTAGTTTCCGAGAGATAGGGGTTTCTTTTCCTTATTAGCCAATCAAGTGGCTAACCAGCATTGGCCGGCTGGACACAAGGGCCCCACTGGCACACCTCCTGGTCTTATTCCTTCGGGTTTACACTGGATATGTGGTGTGTTGGTGGAACTGCAATGGGTGCAGCGCAAGCCAGTTGCAGTGATGGCTAAGCGCAGGCGTCCTTTGGCTTCGGTCACTGTGACAGGCTAATCCGAATCGGATGCCGCCGACCATATATATGTATGTATATATATGTTCATGTATAGATATACACCTGTTTATCTATATTTATACAAAAATATACAAATATATTTATAAGTACATGTATATACTTATATATACATATTCATTATTATACACAGTTATTTGCACACACATACGTATATGTACATACTCGTGTGTACACTTATATGTGCATTTAACTGTATTTATTTGTGCTTTTCTCCAACCCCTCTGGGATAGCCCATTGCCCGATGAGAAAATTGCACTTCAAGGTCAGCCGGTGCATCATTAGTCCTGTAACGCGCAACCGAAACCAGCGAGTGCGCACGAAGTGAATTTGGGTTGTGTAACGGGGCGTGCTGCTGTGTTGTCGGTGCCGTTGTAGCTCTCGTTTGTGTAAGTCGTATGAATGGTTTACTGGGCCTTCGGCTCATGTTTGTTCGTATTTTTTCTCTTTCCAGAACTGTCGTTCTAACCCCTGATTCGGAAGAGCGCTGTTCCCTGGTGCATCCACGTTGCCCGAAGGTTGGTCCGCGAAGTCACGGGCATCCAGTGTAGAGCCGGCTGGCTTGCATGTTACAGTCCATACCAATTTGAATTTCACGGGTACGAAAGGAAATACGCTCTAGCATTCTTCCCGGGGTGACCTTGAACTATTTAAAAAAATTCCCATTTCCCGACCGTGTAGAAAGTAAATTAGTGTAACGTCTCGTTTTTTGAGACTTAATCTGTGAAGCGACCGAATTATCTCCTTCCTTGTTACGTGTGTCCAGGTTTTCATAAGCTGCATTCATTTGCCTTTTGATCACGGCCTTCTTGACAAAAGGATTCATGTTTTGCTACTTATTACTTACTGGTTTTTGTATGGTTGTAAATATCTGCGGTAGTCGCGCATAACCCAGCGTGCTTCTCACATATGCGCTGAGAAATATACATATTATTATTATTATTATTGAACAAATGGTAATCCAACTGAGGCAAATACAAGATACAGACAGAACGTATGTCGGCACGCAATGGTAGTTCGATTTTTCCAAAACACCCGATTTCCCCATCAGTTGCGAACTGAAAAACCCCATAGGACTTAACGGGATCATCAACATTATCTTTTTCCTATAGAGTTACTGCTCAGATATACGGATCACTTCCACAGTTCGTTCGTCTCATCAAATGCATCGACTCAGCGCTTCTGTGTTCTCTGCTGGTAGTGTAGCTTGTTGAACGGTATGCTTTTGCATAAAATGGGGGAAATATTTCTCGGTGCGGTGATTCGGTTATTTTAGGCATCCCTCGCTTGTTTAGTGTGAGGATTCTACATTCGTCATACAAGCGGCGGTGTTTTTGTATTTTCTTGGCTAAAGCACTCGGACAAAACTCAAAGTGTTAATTGAATTTTTCGGTCTCCGCATTAGCGCCAGATGTCAAAAAATGTACTTATTCCTGTGGGCCCAGGCAAGATGGAGAGCGCATTCCGGTCCACTAGTTCAGCTTGACGAGGGTGTATGAAGTTATGCTTTTTGTAGTACTCGAATTCGAACACAAATTTGATTAGGTTTCGATCGCTTCCTGAAAAATCTTCCAGAAAATACGTAGCAGCTGAAACGATGCCCATCGTTCAAGTGAACTCTGAAGTGTGGTTTAGTCTAGTGGGCGATAGACAGTGTCGGTACCATCCATCCATTCAAGCATACGGAGGAAGCCCAGTCTAGTTCGCTAAAGCTGTAGAAGAGGTTTAGGAGTGATTTAATATGTTAATATTTCCGCTAGTTAGTTTGCAGTATATTGATGTGGTTGGTCATGACGTTATGGGTGACGGTAGCAGGTCTGTAGATGCATACTTATGGAAATCCTCAGGAGCCAATGGGCACTCAGAGACAAAAAGGTATAAACAATACGGTGGCATCTTAGTCAGTCGTTTTCACTCTACTGTCCGTAGCATTTGTGGGCCAACTCTGGGGCAATGTGGAGGCATCGAGTCACAGCGTCCATTCGGCGCAGGGGGGCAAACAGCAGTCACATAAGAGGGAACAACACGAAAAAGCACGACCCAGGGGCCCAAGAGAACATTCACACGACTTACACAAATGCAAACTAAAACGTGACCCGGGATTGCGCTACTCAAAATCATTCAACTTCGCAGAACATGTATCTTTCCTGGTCGCTAAAACCAGACGGACGATAGATAGATAGATTGAACACTCATTCTTCCTACCTGCTGCATGGTCACACCTTTATAAACCGTGTGTACGAACCCAGTTTGAGTACTGCACGTTCATATATGGCCACCTGCGCAAGTCTGATAGGCTAACTCTGGAAAGCCTCCAACTTGCATTCACGAAAAGCTTAATGGGTTATCCATCTTCTTTGAGCTACAGAGAACGCTGCCGGACGCTTGTACTCGATCCTCTCTGGTTACGGCGACTCAAGCTCAACATTTCACTCATGTATAGTTTGGTCTATGGCAGTAAAGTCACCGTCAGCTTCGCGACTAGCTTACAACACAGGCCGAAGTATAACCTCAGAAACAAGGATTTCACCCTGGCATCTCTTAAATTCCGGAAAAAACTGCGTTTAACCTTCTTCCTAGTAAAATAATCCTACATTTGGATCAAACTCCCGTATGCAAATAGGTCCAGTAAGAATATACACCAATTCAAATGGAACTTAGAAACTTTCTTAACAATGACGTACGTCATGTCCATTTTCAAGCTCTACTCGACTGAGGACGTTATCTTTGAAAACGAACCTAATAACATCTGACGAAAAACCTCCTTGTTTTGCGTGAGGTTAAGTCACGCACCCGTCAAACCGATCGAAACTACCACTTTCAGGATAGACCTTGTACTTTCGAACTTGCCAGCGAAGATGATAACATGACTATTGTCAACACATATAGGTGTCAATATACATGCCCGTTGGTAACAACCCTCTCATCCTGGTACACCCTTACCCCATACTTGTTAAAAGCTTGTTTGTCTGTGTTGTAATCCACCATGCAAAAGCTGGACACCCTAAAATCGCTAAAAAAACTCAATCTTTTTGTCGCATGACTGCATAATAACCTCGAGCCGCAACTCTTCCTTTCCCCTCTCTGATAGACCACTCGGCAACCTCTCGGTATTGTCAAACACTCTCCTCATTCTATATACCGTCTGTACAGAGATAATTGACACTTAGATTCGGCAATAATCGCGATACTAGGAATAGCTTATAATCGATCTCCTTCCACGTTATTAGATAGCAGTTGTACGCATGTGGTATATATTTCATCAATCAACGCAGTGCTATCAACGTCACATAGAAGGTTACACCAGAATATCACTTGTTTCATTTCTCGTCATAGCTCACATAGTCAGTTTAACGTTCTACCGTTTATCACATAATTCCTCTCTCAATTCTTGGTTTCACTGATACATCCAGTGCGAGAAAACATCCCACCCCACCCGGACACTTAAAATTTCGCAGTGGTTGTGCATATCGCGAGCGTCTCGAAATTCTTAGGAATTTGAACGAAGAATGACGTCCGGTCGAGAGGTCCATGTAATCGTCGCGAAAGTATATACGTTCCCACCTCGCCCACATCATGAAGACATTTTCTGCACATTTTTTCGGGATTATCTACACGGAATAATGGTCAATTTCTTCGCCATTACACCCTCTCCATCCTCCGACCACCATTTTTTGGCACGACCTTGAGCATCAGGCCAGCGATCACCTTGTGGGATCCCGATTGATGTAACAAATTAATTATTTTATCGAATTGTGCATACCCCAAGCACTATGTTCTCAGAACTATGAAGCTCGAAGTTTCTTGCCTAAACTTGAATTTTCCCTCCATATGATGCCTGTTTTTGTCATTTTTGTCGCTCTACTCACATAGCTGACTCGTTATACAATTGTCAAATTTGGTGTTCAATTATGTATATGCTAAAAATCGCTGCGTTGATCACGCTCTCCTGAGTGTGTTTCTCACAAATGAGTCGAGAAATATACCATTATTATCATTATCTTTATTTTTATTATTATCATTACTATTATTACTATTATTATTATAACAAAATAGTGGCAATCCCTCTTACACAGCTCAAATTTACTTCATGTGCGCTCGCTGGTTCCGGATGCACGTTACAATATCGAAAGAAGCTCATGAATTTTCTACAACCTACCACTCTTTCAAGTAGGTTATACATTTCTGTCCATCCTCAGTATCGCGAGCTGTACGGAAGTTGATAACTCATAACGCTTGGTTGTGTGTATAAAATCTCAGAGGCACACTAGTACCTACTTACCAGAGCAATTTATAGACTATTTGAGGAGAGAAAAGGTGCGAAATTGTGCGTCTTATCAACTGAGTGGGCATTCAGAAGCAAAAACTGGGTGAATTTCTCAACGAGGCTTCTCACTAGTTCATCGTAAGTTTGAGAACAGTGCAGCTATCTGTGTCCAGGTTACGCAGTATTGTTGCTTGATACAATGCAACTATATTGTGGACATCAATCGCTGATTCAGAGACACTTGTGTCAGGCACCACTATGAGAAGTTTTGGATAGGCGTCAACGTGTGAGGATGGTTTTTTGAATGGCAGAAAGTGGACCTGCTAAAAGAGGTGTAAATAGTGTACGGTTCGTTAAGTAGGGGAGGGTTTAAATGAATTCGTCATGCCCGCGTGCGAACTGCCTGCATACTGGCCACGGGTCGCACTTCTTTGGACGTGCATACTGAAAACGGTACGGGAGGCAGAAGAAGCAATCTGGGATATTTGAATGAAGCTTCGTTAGAGCCTTGAAGTAGAAAATGCATCGCAGTGGTCAGTTGGTTGAAACGCTTGAGTGGAGGTGAACAACTTTAGCAAGCATTAAATACACCCTCTTTGTCAACTGAATGTAGCATTGATCGTTGATTCAGTATGATTGGAGGACGCTTTGCCTTCTGATGACTTACTCAGGCATTACTCGCAATGCGCCAATGAAACACACCGGCGGCTTATAAGATGTTGCCTCGAAAATGGATTATTCATGCGGAGTCACAAGTGGCGATTGGATTTTGGGATCTGTTCAGGCACGTTTGAAGCTGATGCATCGATGTGTCTTCGGCTAGTAAATTTGGGGGTTTGCCACTCCATATGCTTTGATACCAATGCGGATAGGTCAAAAGTCCAACGTACCTTCTGATTCACTATGATCACAGTTTATATGTTCAGGCTTGACAGGTGAATTCTAGACCGAAGTTGTCCCCCTATTGAAAACCTTACTGGGACTGTGCAGATGAGGTGCCAGACCACTGATATTAGTGAACTGGTTCTTCGCTTCTGTAGCGTTAGCATTGTTGGGAGGTTCGCTGGTGCACTCTCGTGTGACACGGTGAGAGATGCCGAACGACCTGATTCAATATCAACGTGCTCTGCGTAGATACCTCTTAAAATTGCTGGTGTTGTCCACTGAAATGTGTCAGCACTCCCCTACAATGGACATTCTGCTGTGAACATTTATCAGTCGCAACGATTGGTCACGTTCACCTAGTCATGATCTTCACAGATACTTCAGAAAACTTGCTGCGGTTATCATTATCATTCACCAATATCATGGTACTGTATAAAATGCCCTGCATTCGTTTTACTGATGAATTTGAATAAAAGTGAGCAACACACTTCTGACGTTTTATTAAGAAGGCGTTTACAGGTCTTATTGGCTTATGCATATTGGTACATTATCAACACCCTGTCAGGGCAGCGTATCTGGTACATTAACTACCAAGTCATTGTTTAAGGACGGCGGTGGGACCAAATATTCCATTGCTGAGCCAAGTGCAGTGTAGTTTTCTTTGTGCTGGGTAAGCGCAACACCAGCCAATACATAATTGAACCAGTCCGCCAACGGTTATTTGGTTCGTGGTTTCCGGTACAGGCTACAAGTTTATTTCCGCCACCAATGAACGCAGATTTTTTGGAAGGGCCGTCAGAAACTCTAGTTTTAGGTATCTGGCATCAAAAAGTAGGCAGATTCGACTGATCACATGCTGAAGATAAGCAAACTTGAAGGGTGGCCATGCGCTGTTGTACCTGTATTCGATCCCCATCAGTAACAAGCCCTGCGTACGATAACAACGGTGGTGAGAACAATTGACTCAGTAGAAGTGCGTGCTGTACTGTCGCATTTACAAACGTTCGGGTCATTTTAAAGTGCATGAACGAGTAAGCCGTCAGTCGTTGAAGTCGCGATCAATCAGAACGCACTCCGAGTCCTGGCATGAGTGGGGGGTACACAGGCGGCCTTGACAAGTATATAACACTTTCAATGAAAATCGATGGGCTAACTAGCACACTCACCTCCGTTTGTTAAAGCACCATCAAACTGGCATAGGGTGAGGTGGACTGATGATGGTCTGACCAAGAGATTTGATGCACTTACTGACAGTTCAGTCAGAGCACGTTGGTCTCCTAGGCAGAAGATTAGTGACACATAGGTCAATGACTGGGAACGTTAAAGAAGGTGACAGTTAGCTGGTTTTAGCTGTAAAAATGTTTGTGGTGTCCGAATGAGTTTACGCTGAAGTGAGAGAAATATTCGTGAGAACCAGAGGTGCCATTTAACACTAGCAGAACTTTGTTACCTATGCACATGGCTCGCCAACCCTGATACTGAACATCTAGGCCTTCGCCCGGGAGTTTACTCACGTTATTGAAGACAGCGGACGAAATTGGGCTCGAGCATTCATCCTGCGTGATGGTTGTCACGTTCTTCAAATTTAATTAGAGACGATCATGAATTTAGGACGATCGTTGTGGACTTCAGAAAACGTGGTAAAGTTTCGGCGTCTAGCTTTGACCACCACAACACCCAAGCGTGCGATTACATTTAGCAAGCCATGAAAGTAAACAACGTAAGATTGGATATTGTGGAACAAAAAAGGTCGAAAATGCGGGTTATATAAACAATCCGGAGCTAAACATCCACGCGGGAAATGTTTGTTCTTGAATCGTGGTATATACTCAGCATCTGCACCAAATACGACGTAACTGTGTTTGTCCCGTATTAGCATTATCAAATTGTTATTAAATTGGACCTCGCAAACGAAATTGGTGTGTTTCAGAATCCTGACTCTTCTGTGTTGGTGCCCAGGACCTGCCGGCCTGGATTTGAAAAATTTGCTTCTGTCGCCTGATACCGCGATGAGTTGTGAGTGTTAATGTGTATTTCGTGCGATCCGGCGCAATGTGTCCTAAATACATGCCCCAATGAAAGTTCCTTCTTCTGTGTCCAGCAGACACGCAGACGCATCAGTAATCTAGTTGTGATATCAAGCGATTTGACAGAAAAAATAGTAGTTTATTAGAATTGTGTGCCGCCGGTTAACCAGGTAGGCTTTTGAGCTTCACAGGTAATCCCGGGATTTCATCGATTCATCAAACTATGCTACTCCACTCGCAACTTCCTTCGAAATGCTGGACCTCGAATGATAGCATCTGCGATGTAGTGAGTATTGAATCCTTCGCTAACGATTCAAGTTCACATCAAGTTACGCGTAGTCTGTTGATCCAGTAAATGCATCTCAATATTCAACGGCAGAGATAATCTATCCTCGGAACGGTAAACGAGAAGGCGCTCGTAATAACTGGACTTAATACAGTACAATGTACAAGCAAATTGAGCCTTCCACCTCGAAAGTGAAAATCCTCAGAAATCAAAGAAGGAAAGTGCCTGTACAACAAATCGACAACCATGCACCGATCAACAATGGTGGACGATAAAACGGGTTAAGCTCACTCAAACTAATAGTCATTGGTTTGGTTAGAGCAAAATGAGTGTTCATGCATCGAGAAACGACGTGAATAATAAGTTACTCAGGGAAAAATACGGAAGAAAAATGTCTGATTTCGGCATTTAGAAGTAAACAGGGCTCGGACTAAATAAGGGTAAGGGAAACGGTCAAAGTAGGTGGTGTAAGAACAAGGATGAGTAAAGTATCTCGGTTGGGGAAGAGAGCAAAGCGTAGGGCCACATTTCAACATCAAGCAAACCTTAGCAATCTCAAAATAACGCAAAAACCTTGACAAACTCAACACTGGGCCCCGAAAACCGGCTGGTTTTCCAAACTCAATGTGGGAATGTGAACTGTGGCAACGACTGGTTAGACGGAGGTGTCCACATCTACTGTTTATAGGTAGCCTATTCGTGTTACCCTGTATACGCTTCTAGAAAACAAAGTTTTATATTGTCCTGTTTCACATTACCATCTAATGGTCCTAACAACACTTGGCGTACATGTCTGTCGTCACCAGAAACACTTAGGTGATCACACCGTAGGGCCAAACACACGAAGGTTTTGACCACTCAGATGTAATCTGCGACTGAGTTGGGAATACCTGCCTCCATCGTCTCCAAAAAACGCCAGATGAATGTTGTACTTGTCTCCGGCCCCTTGTGTAACGTTCGAACAATGTTATCTTTACTTAGGCCCACATTCGAGCGCAACAACAAATCACCAGAACTAAGTACGTGGGGACCATCTGGATCATCACAAACAGGCACGAGTGGCCTATCGTTGACGATTCGTTCAACTTTCACCACGTGGATGGTAAGTGACTCTTCATTCATTACATGCTGTTGTGTTACCGTCGGCAGAACTCGTCTCACTGTTCAGATCATTCTTTCCCAACCTCCGCCACTATGTCTCGCACTCGGAGGATTGAAATACCGAACAAGTTCTTGATTCGATAGCCTATCTGTCAACACTCACTGGTCCAGTTGTCGCAGCCTTCGTTTTCGCTCCAAGTGTGCTCCAACAAAGTTGGAACCGTTGTCGCTGTAAATGGCGTCAGGCTTGCCCCGCCTTCCCAAAACTCGCACCAGAGCCATTAGAAAAGAGTCCGTAGACGTGGAATGGGCCACTTCAATGTGAATGGCACGAGTCTGCAAACAGGTAAATATGCAGCCACAACGTTTGAGCTCGCTCATTCCTATACGCACCTTGAATGGTCCGAAATAATCCACCCCACAGTATCTGAATGAGTAACCGTCCGTTGACGCTATCATCAACGAAATTGGCGCCATTGTTCGAGTGCTCTGCCTAGCAAGAACCCTTCTACAGTGACAACAATCACCTATCACCCGTTTGACGGCCGCCATACCTTTCAAAATCCAAAACCGCCTCCTGATGCTGGCAAGTACATGCGAGGCACCCATGTGCCCTTCGGATTCGTGATAGTGGTGTATCAGAAGGCTTGTGACAGCGCCGTGACTAGGAATAATCAACAGCTTCACACCGTCTTTACTATCTGGTCGGATTCTACCGCCAAAATTCAGTGCTCCATCTATCAACGCTGGCCGCAATCTTTCAAGTTTACCCACCTTACGAGAATATATGGTGGACGATCTTAGAATCTGGAGTTTCTTGGAGAACTCGCGCGCCTGCACGGGCTTTATTTGTTTTAGACAAGAGGCATTGATTTCGAACGTATAAAGGGTTCCTACTCTGATTGACGTGTCTTGTCTAGTGCATATCACCACGGACACAAAGTTAAGTAACGGGATAACCAAGCGATGACCCGTGGTAACTTAGTCCAACTAGAGTACCTCGGTACCATCTGGTTTAGTATAAAATTAAAGTCCGATTTCGTGGTAATCGCATGAGTGCGCCTAATCTCGGGTTCTCCATTCAACAAACACGACAAGGTTAGCATTTTCGGTTGCTGTTCTCCTGGGTTCAACAGAAAGCTCGGACCCCGTAACCAGAGGTGCATCTCCTTGGTCAGGGCCTGTGACACTCCCCTAGACGCCACGTCGGCTGGATTTAATTCTGAAGGCACATGCCTCCACTGTAAGACAGAAGTAAGGTCGTGGATGAGTCCTACACGATTGGCAACAAAAGCTTCGAAACAGGATGAAGTGTTCTGTAAGTATTGCAACGCTATTGTAAAATATGTCCACAGTACAACGTCACATATTGGAGTCTTTAACTCACGAATAAGAAAGTACATCAGCTTAGACGGTAGAACGGCTACCGTGAGCTCTAACCTTGGTATCATAACCGCCTGTTTTGGGGTCACTCTAGATTCTCTCATCAGAAAGCTGCACCGAATACTATTATCTGAGGCAACTACCCTTAGATAGCCCACTACCCCGTAACCAACTTCCGACGCATCACAGAACATGTGCAGTTCGACAAGTTTTGCGGACTAAAGTCCTTGAACAATGCATCTGGGCAACGCCACGCTGTCTATGAAGTTGACCTCATTCAGCCGACCTTCCCAACGCACCCGATCATGTTCTTTTATACCGGAGTCCCAATCGATGTCTTGTTGATAAAGGTCTTGTAGCAACCTGCGGGCCGGCAATAACATTGGGGCCACTATCTCCAGGGGATCGTGTACCCGGTGTGAGGGAGGTTGACTTGGAACCGGAAGCAGTCGCTTGACACTTGCCACCTCACGCCTAGAGCTCGCTAGTATCCCCAACAGCGGAGTTCTATATTCTGTGAGTCAATAAGTTTTTCCTCACTAGGTAAATGTTCAGTGGATTCGTTACGGTTAGATATCCACTTGTTGAGTGTGAAACCACATAGCCGCAGCTTCACTCAAAGTTCATTTACCACAGCCCTAGCCTCGGACATTGATTTAAACGGCACTAGGCAGTCTTTGACGTAGAAGTTCTCCTTTACTACGATCACAGTCTTTGGTAGAAATTTGTGCTGATTATCCATAGCTATTTTTTGTAGTGAAAAACTAGCATAAAGTGGCGACGATATCGCTCCGAAGGGGTAGACATTCAGCTCGTATGTATCTGGTGGTCCTTCAAAAGATTCAGAACTCCGCCATAGAAAACTCAATGCACCTTTGTCACGACACGAAACTCTCACTTGCAGGAACATCTCTTCGATGTCAGCGGATTCTGCAGCCAGGTATTTGCGAATACGCACGAACACTCCCAACAAACTGTTATTTAGATCCGGACCCTGGAGTAAGGTTTTGTTGAGAGACACACCCCGGTGTTCAGCGACACAATCAAAGACTATTCGTACCTTACCCGGCTTATTCGGATTGAGTACAGGATGGTGTGGCAAGCAACATCTCGGTGCTATAGTCGCAACACTCTTACTTATGTAGCCCTTCCTGATATGCTCCAGTATCGCGGCCAAGTAACCGGCGCTTAGCTATGGGTCTCGAACCAACAGTGGACGCGCGCGTTTCGAAAAGGGCAGGTGATCACTGCGTGAATATTTTATTTGAATTTTCCCTTATAATTGTTATCGGTGATACTATTATTCTATATAATCCGGTCACATTCCTCTTACGTCCAAGTCTATTCGAAACATGGTGACCAAAATCGCTCGTCATGCAAGATCCGCTGGTGCCAAAACCATATTTTCAAGCGCTAAAGCCGATGTTGATCGTTTTAAAGACAAAGGTTCTAGGTCCAGAACTTATGTAGGCTCCCCTAAGGTTACTGACGTTAAATGGAGTGAAGATATCCCGGTGGTTGCCAACTCTCAGACTAAAAACTGTTCAGTTCCTGTAGATAGTATATTGGCAGATTCATTTGTTAAGGTATCTGAGCTAGAAGCAAAGCTCGCCCAATTGAGGGCGAGTCCTACTGCACCTAATTCCCTAAAAGAGAATCTTGTCTCTTTGTCTTACATTTTCCAAGTGCTCTAAAATCCCAAGATGGATAACATTCGGAGCGCTAGCGTGTTCATCAACACACTGGTAACAGAAATCACAAAACGGATGCGTTGCTCAAACAATGCCATCGTACTCAGTGTGCCAGATAAGCTGCACCTAGAAAGCATTAAGAAGATACTCTCAAAGATTAGTGGGATAGACCCAACATCATATACCTGCATCCGTCTTTGTAAGAAGACACAAAAGTCCTGCTGCCCGCTATTATTCGAATTCTATAGCGAGGCAAATGCAAAAACAGTTCATACGGGGCGAGGACCTTATTAAGTCTAAAACCTCGTTTAAACTGTCAAAAATTATGGAGGGCAGAACGCCCCTTGAAAGGGAATGTCAAAAACACTTACCGGGCGGAATCTCCGTCTCCGTCTCTAACCATGTGATCCAGGATGCATCGAAACAGGGTACAACGATATCCAAATATGACAAACTGGGTTTCAAAGCGCAGTATCGCTTTGTTGCACCGCACCCGGATGCACCAGCGACCCTACCGACAATGCTAACTCGATCAAAGAGAACAAATTCGCTGACCTAATTGATTTAACAGTAGATCTTGACAGTTCCAACAGCGTGCCGAGCGTTGGGGGTGCCTCGGTCGAGAAACCAACCGGCAAAAGAGGGCACACAAATGACTCTGTCCATATAGAAATCAATGGAGCGTCTAGACCGCAACGTGCCTGCGCGGAAACTGGCTAATCGAGAACAGGACACCGCCGGTCTAATAATAAAAAACACGTCGATGTCCCAATTTTGAACCAATCCCGTAGGATACCACAAATCGACCACCAATAGGGTGCCCGTGATAACAAACACTCTCCAAATCACTACCCCACGGGT
>QNGE01006912.1:7241-23885 GCA_008508345.1 Paragonimus westermani
CCCCAACCTGGAGGACCAGGAGACTGTGGTTTGTCAGACCTCTACCTGTTGGCCTGCCTGGTATGAGTAACTCTGTCCAGTTTAGCCCAACAGGTCATCGAGATGCACAAGCCGTCACACCACGTCAAGGTCCAGTCTCATCGCGACAGATGGTTCCTAAGAAGTCAAGTGATCGGTGCCCATATCGTGATTACCTCGAGCTGAGCGAAGCAACCGTCCCTGACAAATGCCAACTCCCGCACATGCAGGATTTTACTATTCGTCCACACGGAAATCTACCCTCAACAAGATAAGTTTAGTACGAGCTTACCAACAGATCTTAGCAGCCAATGAATACCTACCCTAAACCGCTGTTATATCCGATTTTATCCTCTTCGAATTATTTCGAATGCCGTCTGGGTTGAACAACGCAGCTCAAACTTTCCAAAACCTAATTCATGAAGCAACACGTGGTTTTGGACCCTGTCCACCTTTGTCTGGATGATATTGTGGTAGCCAGTTCTTCAAAGGAAACACCTTACGAATCTCCTCACCTTGCTGGAACGTTTGACCCAAAAATGTGTCACAGTTAACCCCACCAGAAGCGAATTAGGTATGTCCACAATAGACTTTCCGGGCCATAATATCTAAGCAACGGAAATCGCCGCACTCGCAGTTAAGATCAGACCTGCCCGTGGATAAACTGAGCCGAGTTCCTTCAAACGACTCCGTAGTTTCAGTGATCTGGTCAACTGCTACATACGTTTTATACCTCACTGTGCGCATATATTACAGCCAATTACCGACCTTCTCCGTGGAGGCGAACGCAAATTTCAGTTCACCGAGTCTGCACGCACTGCGTTCGTTTAACTCAAGGACGCGGTTGCCGACTTAGCTCTTCTTTCTCATCAGAAACCAAACGCACCACCGTCTATCGTAACGGACGCTTCGGGCACAGTTGTTGGTGTTGTTTTACAGCCGTTCGTCGAAAAGCGATGGCAGCCGTCAGTTTTCTCCTCCAAACGTCTACGACCCGCGGAATCCCACCACAACAAGTCCGGTACGCAATCGCTAGTCATCCACCTAGGCCTCCGACACTTCCGCCATTCCGTGGAAGACGGGACCTTTGCGGTTTACACTGACCATATGCTGCTAGCCTATTCCTTAAACACTTCATCCGGCAGGCACCCCCCAAGGGGAGTTAGGCACCTGGACCGTACCTGTAATTTCACGACTGATATACGAGATGTCTCATGTGCCATAAACACTGCGGCGGGCTGTCTTCCATGCATTCATAACCACAGCGCAGCTGCTGGTAATGACAGTGATTTGACAGCCACGACTGCCGCGCAAGCCACTGACACAGAGATCGAGCATCTTAGCTGGAGAAGCACTCAAATTTCAAATAGTGCCCCTGACATCTTCAGAGAGGAACATTCTTTGAGATACTTCACATGGCACACGTCGCCCTGTACTGCCTGCATGTGTTTGCGGTGCGGTGTTTGAAACCGCACAATTTGTCCTATCATTTCTACCTACTCCAGTTAAACTTGCCACCGAACGTTTCCTATGACCTAAGTTTAACCATGACGTACGCAATTGGAGCCGTTCTTGTCTCCAGTGCCAACGTTATAAAGTCCACTGTCATACGAAAAGCCCCATGGTAATTCTTTGTCAAAGACCCGTTTTCACCATGTGAACTTCAACCTGGTAGGCCCCATGCTACCCTCAAATGGCTGTATTTATCTGTTGATGTGTTTTGACTGCTTCATGGCATGGCCTGCGGCCATACGGTTATTCAACTGCACATCAGAAAAAGTAGCCAACCCTTTCCCGGGATGTTGGGTGGCACAATTCGGTTGTTCACCAGTGGTGACCACAGATCGTGAATAACGCTTCGAAGGACATTTGGCGACCCCCTTAAATACGTTGGGAATCAAGCACATTCGCACTACAGCTCACCACTCAGACGCAAATGAGACGGTTGAGCTCGTTCATCACCAGCTTAAAGCTGTTGTTAGTGCGCCTGCTAATCCTCCTTGGAAAGAGGCGCCACCCCTAAGTCTTCTGGGACCGCGGAACACGGTGAAAGTGGATTAACTGGCAACACAGCCGAACTAGTTTTTGGTTGCACATTTGGGTTACCGGGTGAACTCGTATCACCTGCACCTTCGGCATCGTGCGACTTCGGCAGCTACGCAGCTCGTTCGGCGCACCACATGCGGAAGCTGCGCCCGCCGAGACCTAGAGAGCAAACATCAGCTGCGCACACGCAGGCTGAACTGTCTTGTACAGGTGTCTTAATACGTACAGATGACCTGCGGCGACCACCGCGACTCCCATAAACCAGGTCCTATCCTGTCCCTGCAAGGGACACGATTACCTTCATAGTTAACCGAAAGGACAAACGCAAGGTAGTTTCCGTAAACAGGCGGAAGCCAGCATTCATAGAAGTATCACCAGCCACACCTGTGTCGATACGTGGCATTTCTTGCCTGAAACCTGCGATGGTAGCAAAACGTGTTCCACCCCCGGAACCCCTACGGTTATCAATACACCTCAGCCCCCACCCCTGCTACCTCTACCCCCCAAAAAACAATCTTCTTGATAGGGAATTGCGCAAGCCTGCACGTTTCGTGGAATATATCCAACTTGCTTATTTTTGGAAATGAAATTTTTCAACATAACATGCGAACGTTCGTACTGATCGTCTTTGTCCTCCTGCTGTTCGGAGCCGTGGTATGTCCGGACTTGGCGATGTTTGTTTTATCAAGAAGTTTCCTACCTCAGTAACTACTAATTAATTCATGTTTTTGTGGGCGTTTTGGCACGTAAAAAACGACTGTTCGTTTTGACTCTCATGCTTTTGTAGTTATCTGATCTGTTGCCTGTTCCACAACCCAACTTGCGTTGTTCTGGATCAGGTTTATTTGCTTGTCAACGTTTTTTCTTTCTGGAGTCTGTCAATTTTAGACAAGGCCACAAAAAGAAGTGAAAAACGAAGAAAGTGGCACTGAAATTTGCCGTGTGTATGAAACGTCGGCTTTGAAATTATTCAGTCGACTACATACACTGATATGATGAGTTATCCTCTTTCGCCTTTCCTGCGGGTACTTCACTGCGTTTCCTTTACCGGATGGTCCGAACATGGTATGTGGATAGATAACGCCCAGCGACCTAACTTACGGCGCAAGACAAACTTATCTCCCTTTTCTATCAAGAGTTTTTGGGATTGGGCAGCCTTCTGCAATAGACAAGGAACGAACAGAAAACTAAATAACATAAGCGAGCGAATCATATTAGCGCAGCAACTAATTTTTACCGACCCTCCTCCGAAATTCGGCATTACCTATCACGTGCAATCATTCTTTGTGTGTCACCCTGTAAATGTCATCAGAAGAAAGACGTGACATATATATATATTTCTTCCCTCTATGCAATAACGAATTCCTATGTATTACTTACTAGCCTTCTGGGATAGGGCTATGTGACGACTGTAATAAATGATATTTTGATAGTCACATTATCCAGTACCTTTTTGGTAATTTTAGTTTCTTATCTACTTTTGTTCTAGTGACGCTATTCATTTTGTAACATCTTTGTCGGAGTTAAGTCACCACGCGCCCTGTAGTGACCCGGAGGTAAACCCGGTCCGCCTGCTGTACAATGGGTAAAATTGTTCCTAATATCCCAGTTCACATTGTACTTAAGTTTTTAAGGATCCCTGTTTCTGTCCGCTTGCTGCATGCAACCGCATTTGTTTGTTCGCATGTTTGCCGTTCCACGCGCGCTAATACATGCGTGCTCGACGGTCGGATCCTCAGCATCCCTAGCCACACTGGTGTGTTGGTGTCGTTAAGCACTGGTTGAGACCTACCGTAATTCTTGTATAATATACGTTGGTCTTCCCCCTTTATTTATATTCTCATTTCGTTTCTGATAATCATTGTGCATGCCTCAGGAAACTTTAACTTAGTCCTAGTTCGCACCACAGCTCCGCGCCTCGTTAGCTCAACGTGTCTCTCTTAGTACCCTATTTTCCAGGGACGATATTAGCACTTGATGGTTAATGCACTGAGTCTTTGCCTCCCATTGTCGATCAACCTTCGATACTGAGTGCTGACTGGGTATTATTATGTTGGATCAGGTCTAACACGGGGACACAGCTGAGTCCGGGCAGGATTTCTTCTCCGCCATCGGGGTATGGGCATGGAGGTCGATAGATTACGCATGCTGACAATCTGTCAGAGATGGGAAATACGATGGGGCACCAGATGGATTCAGGAATGGAAGTGAGCACTGGGCAAGACAGGAGAGCAGCCCGGAGAAGGTTGTTGACATAAGAGGCAGAATTTTCTTCCCTGCCCGTTGTTCCGTCATTCCGAAGGAGGAGTATGCCTGCCAACTCAGGCCCGGAGTCGAGGTGATTTGGTGTTTGTTGATAAAAATGTGTCTGATTTTCAGTATAATTTTCGTTTATATAGGCCATCAAATACACTACTCCAGGGGATAGCACTAACGTCTAGTAAGTAATCGTTGTACCTATGAACTAGTTCTTTGTTCAGCCAAACACTAACTTCTTCGATTATTCACGCGCGCTGCTCTCAAATTCACGCTCTGCTGAGCATGCCTGTTGTATGAATGCTAGTCGCAGACCGCGATTTCTCCAGTTGATGTGGATAAAATTGATTTCGCTGCATACTCCGACTTATTAGCTTTAAAGGTGGTACAGGAATTGAAATCGCCGGAATTTGCATGATTGCATTATATCAGTTTGTCAGAACTAGCCAAAGAGTGAAACGACTTTATCGTGTGTTTTATTCGGAGTCCGGTGTGGTTGTTGTCATGAGTGCTTGTGTATGGCATTGTCAATACATGGGCACCGAAGTACTGTTCATGCAGGCATACGATGATGCAGACATTATTTATCGTATCAGTAGCTGTGGATACTTTTTAGTTGTAGGGAGATTACATTGCAGCTTCCAGTGCGATGTTTTAGAATCGTGAACATAACATTTTCTCACAGTCCGGGGAGTGTATTCAGATGCATGTGAAGGACGTGGGCTTAATTTAAGTCCGCGGGGCCGACCCTTAGGTTGAAGACGGTCCTGAATTACGACAAGGTAGGGTGGCATGTGTCCTTGAAAACCGTTCAGATTTTTCACCGTTCTACGAAGTAGAAGTTCACGCAAGGGTATGCGAGGTGTCTAGCGGATTGATTGTTGTTAGCTTTTGTAATTCATTTCTCGCGACACATGTTGTAGATCACGATTTAATGTTGTCACAAATAATGCCTGTCTGACTATGAGCTCTTTCGTGGCAGAGCACAGCCATCCCATCAAAAGTCTGGCATATGAGTCCCATGTTACGAATCGCGGACTCACTTCAGTGGACTGAACAAATGCAGGAGCCTGTCTCAATACAATTCACCAACTGCTGACGTTAAGGATCATGTAGCGGATGGTTAAAGAAAGTTTATCACAACAGCTGATGTTGGAAGCATCCGCCGCAAGTTGAAGCCTGCATTGTCAGGTGAGTTTGTTACGTTGAAATAGCAACGGAAAATTGAAGAACATCCAGGAAATGCCATCGGCGACTAGTGGTACAGGTGTCGTGCGCACTATACCGGATAAAAGCAACAGATATACGCAACTCTGTTTTGCACAGCGAACGCAAAGTGAACTACCCCGAAGTTTTCCGCAGGTTTTAAATTTGAATGCCACGTACAGGGCAAATAGGCACAAGTACTTCAGTGGACACTTCCACATACTTCCGAAGTTGGAAGTTACATCGGCTCCTAGTGAGAGATGGCGTGGGACAAGGCCAACTCGCGATGTACTGGCACGTTCATAGTGAGAAGTACGCTTTACTAAGTGGGCGCGAGAACAGTGCGGTGAAGACGCTAGTGATAGATAAGGTGGCTGTCCACATGAAGACAATCCGTGTGATGTTCGTCTGCTACATCATGTTGTGTTGCTTCCATGCAAGTAACTATGTTCGTAAGCATGTAAGTGGATAAAAGTTGGCTGTCGTGTTTGTTAAGAGAAGAATTCTTTTTGCACTCGTTATCTATCCGACCGAATCGCTACGGTAGACAATGAGCGAGACTAAGTTTCTCTCTTACGCGGCATACGGTATGTTCGAACGTGACTTGGATATCGTACGCCGAACCAATAGGAAGTTTATGAATTATTTGTTGTGTCGTTTGGCTTACATCAAACCCAAGTGGACCATTCATGCTCAGAGTGATGTAGCCCACTTTGATAACCGTAAGAAAAATAGACTAGACGGTTAGGGGGAGAAAACGCACCCTAGAGACTTCCTAGCCGTTGCCATTCAAAACATACTGTTCTACAGCCAGTGGCTGATAGGAGAGTTTGAGGTGCGAACGATCTACGGATGCGACCGTCGTGAAGCCGTCGATGTTGTAGTGTGCGTCAAGAACATTTTTTCCGAATGACTACATTTGCAAGCCATCTTGTCCAAAAATATCTGGACAGACGGACCCCTCGACTCCACCTCAAAACGGTGTCTGAGTGCGGGGTAGCCGGTTCCGGAGAGATTACTTTGATCATTGCAACTCCTGTGCAACATGACGATGGCTTCCTGTCATCCATACTACGCAGGGTACTCGCTGGTGTCATTTTTATCGATCAACTTGGATTCCCTGCCTAAATATTTTGTCAGTGTTCCGGAATCATTTCTACCTATACAGTACGACTTTCCTCAGTGTCCATTTTGTTCACAAAGTCGCGTCCTCATTCATGAGTGATGGATTGCGGAGTACAACTTGCCAATTTGAAGGCTGATGGGCCTGCATCTTCGGCCTTTCGTTGCTGCTAACTTCAACCGTTACTATAAATCCCTGCACAACTAGCTCGAAAAACTGCATGACTTCAGCTGACGCACAGTAGTGACCCCTTTTCACCGCATCATTATCTTCACCAGTAAAGTGGTAGATCTTGTCGAGAGTGGCTTATCCTTGTACAATTTTCCCATTCCCGAATCTAGGAGCGACCGAAGTGAGTAGAGAAGCCTTGAACAGGGTTTTCATGTGGACACTGAGGTGGACTGGCAAAGATGGACAGCCATCTCTGTGATGCCCGTGAACTGATTTTCCATTCTGAATGTATTCAAATGGCGGACATAATGAGGTGTTAGTTCTGTGGCAGGCGGCTTCGGCCGCAGTCACCCTGTAGGTGCACGTTTTAAACCCACAGATTTGTCATTTCTCTCTACTTCAGCCATCGTTAACACTACTCCGGCGACTATGAAAAAGAGGTCTTGCGCAACACCCATAATGGATGTCAACGTAGATAGGTCTGCGGACAGTGTACCGCTTGTGCACGAGCCTTAGAAAGCGTAAATCGGTGAAACCTGGGACTATTATCTTCTTGATAAAATTTAAGAAAGTGGGTTCCTTCATACATGCCTTCAGTTATCTTGCAGATATCACGTTCGATGAACGAGGACTTTATCTGATGCACGGTTTCGGTCACCCGGAAGGACACCCAGAATGCATGCAAACCAGTGACAACATTCTATACTGAAGAGAGGCAGAGGTAGTATGTGGCACATTCCAAAGACTTCATGTGGATGATTCACGTCGATTTCCCCACGTGTTCGTTCTTGATGGCTCTGTGTTTAACCGTGGGGTTACTGTTTCCCTTCACCCGTAACCCAGGACAAAAGGATGGAACAGTCATAAGCGCTCCAGCATAGGGTGCTCTTTGCCACCATCCGTAAGCCAGGACCGTAGCGCGGAAACTTTGTTAGCTTTTAGGTGAGAAGTGCTTCTTGATGACTTCCGTTCATCAGGTCACCTTGTCCACATTCCGGCATACGCTATGTTCCGTGAGAAAGTTTCCAACCGTGATAGCAGCGAATGGCTACGCATGTCGGATATAATTAGGCATATTAACCGAAAACTCAGTACGTGACCTGGGATTGCGCTACTCAAATTCATTCAACTTCACAGAACATATCTCTTTCCTAGTCGCTAAAACTAGACGGACGATTGATTACAGCAAACACTCATTCCTCCTACCTGCTGCACGAGTACACCTTTATAACCTGCGCATACGACCCCAGTTTGAGTACTGCACGTTCATATATGGCCACCTGCGCAAGTCTGAGAGGTCAACTCTGGGAAGCCTCCAACGTGCATTCACGGAAAGATTATTGGGTTATCCATCTTCCCTGAGCTATAGAGAACGCTGACAAACGCTTGCACTCGATCCTCTCTGGTTACGCCGACTCATGCTCAACCTATCACTCATGTATAATTTGGTCTATGGCAATAAATTCACCATCAGCTTCGTGGCTAGCTTACAACACAGGCCGAAGTATAACCTCAGAAACAAGGGCTTCACCTCGGCATCTTTTAAATTCCGGAGAAAGCTGCGTTCAAATTTTTCCCAGTAAAATATTCCTACATTTGGAACACACTCTCGTATGCAATTAGGTCCAGTAAGAATATACACCAATTCAAACGAAACTTAGAAACCTTCCTAACAATGACGAACGTCATGTCCATTTCAAGCTCTACTTGTCTGGGGACGTTATCTTCGAAAACGGACCTAACAACATCTGACGAAAACCCCTCAGTGTTGCGTGATGTTAAGGCACGCACCCCTAGAACCGATCAAAACTACCGCTTTCAGAATAGATGTTATACTTTTAGACTTGCCTGTGGACAATAAAACATGTCTATAGTCAGAACGTATAGGTGTCAATATACATGCCCGTTAGTAACAACCCAAACAGCCTGGCACACTCTTACCCCATGCTTGTTGATAGCCTGTGTGTCTGTGTTGTAAACCACCATGCAGAAGCTAGACATCCTAAAATCGTTCAAAAACTCAATATTTCTGTCTCATGACTGCATAATGACCTCGAGCCGCAACTCTTTCTCTTCCTCCCCTGATAGACCACTCAAAAACCTCTCGGTGTTGTCAAACATACTTCGCATTCTATATACCGTCCGTACAAAGATAATAGACATCTAAATTCGGCAACAATCGTACACTAGGAATAGCTTATAATCGATCTCCTTTCGCGTTATTCAATAGCAGCTGTTCGCATGTGGTATATATTTCATCAATCAACACAATGCTATCAATATCACATAGGAGGTTATGTCAGAATATCACTTGTTCCATTGTTCGTCACAGCTCACATAGTCAGTTTCACGTTATCCCTTTTATCGCATGATTCCGCTCTCCATTCCTGGTTTTACTGATAGATCTCGTGCGAGAAAACATCTCACCCAGCCCGGACACTTAAAATTCCGCAATTGTTGAGCATATCGCGAGCTCCTCGAAATTCTTAGGAATTTGAGCGAAGATTGACGTCCGGTCTAGAGGTCCATGCATTCCTCGCGAAAGTGTATGCGTTCCCACCTCGCCCACATCATGAAAAACTTTTCTGCATTTTTTCTGTCCCACTAATCGTGCGCATTTGGCGTGTCTGGGCGTTGTCTGTCGTATGATTAATAACTTAACATCGTGACACGTTTCCATAAACACTCATTCAGGCCCAAAGGCATTGCGACACACGTGAACAGATTTTGATATGTCGGAAGAGCCTACCTTGTGACTTCCCTGCAAGTGCCAAGGACTGACAGACTTTGGGACCTGCAAGGCTACAGAATGCCGCTCCTTCTTATTACACATTGGGCTGGTGGGTTCGTGCAACATTCTGGACGATGGTAAGTATAGCGGCTGTTTAGATTTGTCCGCTGCTACATATATTTCACGTCACCCCATCTTTAGTGTTATTGAGTGTGACTTTGTGAAACAATGAGTGCACGTATGTCCGGTCAGTTATTGTAAGCCGTATGGTTGAGCATAAACCACGCGCATATACCACAGTGATCGCGCATAACCAAGCGTGCCTCTCACATATGCGTTGGGAAATATATATTATCGTTATTAGATGGTGGATAATGTGCGCTATCTGGAAAACCCGCAGAAGACATGTCTAAACATGGTTCGCCTTGTGGCTCTTATGCCCCTCCGTTTGAGTAATTCACTTCCAGCCGGCCAGCATGACCGGTAAAACAACTGTACAGACTTTCGTCACAAAGATCTCCCGCTTGTGCTCCCGTTAAAATCGTCCATTTTGATGTTGATACACCTATCAATTGTCCTTCTTTACCTAAATGTTCGGTGTTTATCGTGGGTTCAATTTCCTTTCCAAACACTCATCCTCAACAACGCTGCTAATATTAATGATGTTCCCTGCGCAGTTTTCGATGTACGTGGTCCCAATTCTGAAGTTTGCGCTATAAGTTATCGCCCCTTTACCGCGCCCCATAGTCCTCTCAGTATTTGCATACGTTTGGTGTCACCGATTTTTCACCGGGCTTTTTGTTTGCAAGTGCGTCTCGCACTGAAGCGAATGGTTTGTTCTTCCCGTTTTATATTTGTATTCCTGTATATAATACGTCATTTTAGTATGAATGAAGTTCCATTCGAGACTTACAGCACGTAACATATTTTGCCTTTAATGTCTACCACGTGTCACTGGTAACCGTTATTGAAGTTCGACTTCAGATATACAGTTTTGTAGCCTTTCTAGATGATGACAAACCCTGTTGCGCCGTGCTGAGTTTGACGTGGAGGAAGGGTGGCAAGGCATCATGACCAAGTTACCGGTCCCTTCAGTTTACCACGACTATGTGGGGCCATTGGGTTTCGCCGCCTGGTTTTGCAAAGATATCTAACAGGGTAATCAGCACCACGGGTTAGATTCCATGATTATGTTTTGTGTTTTACTACGACCATTTGGAAGCTTTCCGTTATGCTAAGAAGGTGGAGGACAGAGCAAATGCAGATTCGTCTGACGTGACTCTGTGAATGCGAAAGCGGGGTCAGAGGGCCGTTAATGCTGATATGCCATCAAATCTCGTCGATTATTAGCGGGTGTCCCGAGGGGCTTCTCTCACAACCATCATCCCAGAACTCTGACTGCTGTTCATTCGTGCATGCTACCGGTGCTGCAGCTGCAACGTATCCTGTGTCCGTCATCAAAACCAGCGACTCCTCGGGAAAGCTCACGTCATCCAGGCAAGGAGTTCCAGTCACTGTTTTTGCCGTCCCTTTGCTTCCTCCCTCGATATCTCCACATCCCATCGTCCCATCTCTCTTACTAGAATGCCTGATTCAGCATTTATTTTCATCCGGCTTCGTTCAGTCGCCTCCACAGCATCTTTCGCCCACCTTTTGACCGTCCTCCCCCAGTCATCAATCCCATTATTCCCACGTCACGACCAACGTTATCACAGCCGTCCACCAGTTCACCCATGGCACCTCTGGTACAACAACGTCACTACAAAAATGTCTGCTGTTTCCTACAAGCGGTCAAAAATACTGCTTTAAAATGCACACGCCATAAGCATCATTCATTTTTCTTACCATGAGCACAAGCAAGTGCATGGAAACAATACGGGTGACGTGATTGGGATATTTATGATTCTCGCCCTCTGAACGTGTGTTGCTTGTAGAGTTGTCATGCGTTTTTCACGTGACCTTAGTTTTCATCTGCTTTAAGCCGTGCACGCGGAAAGTCTCATCCAATCGTCTTATCTTATAGCATGAGGACTAGTTTGGAGGCAATACATTTTTTTGTTCATATGGATATATATCCTCGTTTTCGTGGGTTTCACGTGGTTTATATTTTTGTTTGCTCATGTTTTGAAGCGGTTGGGTTGTTGCATACCTCCCCTCTTCTTCAAAAAACAATTTCATAAGATGATTAAATTTACATGAGATGATTCCATTATGTGATTTTTAATCACTACAAGAAAATTTTTCAGCTCAGTCCTGATGTGTTTATCTTCCTTTAGGAAGCGAGAAGGAACCTGATGTTAAAGAAAGTTTATATATCAAGCAAAAGTAAAGAATCGTCTTCCCCTCCATGCTTGAGAGCAACAGGGTTAATGTCATCAGGACGAGCTAGGTAGGAAGATTTAATAATAGCCAACTAAGAGCCCATGACCCCTGCATCAACAGGGGCATGGCCTTGGAACTTAAATACACTTGAAAGGATAGGTGGAGGCAGTATATTTCCTCCAAAGTTGGAGCGGGCAGCAAAATATGAATCAAAAACCTCACAGATTGTTGCGCAATCATGGACAGTGTTTTTGTCCGGTAGTGTCACTACCGAGGTAATGGGGTCTCTCTCATTCTTCCTGCGCCCATCAACTGCATCAACTTCGAGCACTTTTCTATGCTCTTAAGCGCTTCTTCTTCACTGAGGTGGAGGATTTTGGTTTTATGTTTTATAGCGCTGAACACTTTATCCATTTGCATATTAATAGAAAATTCACGAGTTTCTGGTACCGTAATACAAGAATTTTGAGCTCGCCCTCCTCCTTTGGACAGAGAATTCCGCCTTCACCATGTTTGCGGGGCCAAGATGTACGTGCACGTCCTGAAGTGTTCATTAGATACTTCGGTTGCAGTACTATTGTCAGAGGCCAGAAAAAATGTGTTCTACTTTAAAGATATCAGCAATGAGGTAAACACGTTTCAGTCAACGGAGTAAATTTGGTAGTAATGCATGATTGTTGATTCTTTTACAGGTTTTAGATCAGGCATGAAGTTAACTACTTCGTGGTTACTTCCTGAAAATTGCTCCAAGACGGACACTGTAACAGAGGAGACACCTGTCACAAAAATGTGATCAGAAGTGTGGTCCAATCTCGTGGGTGCCAAGAAATTTTGACGCCATTCATTTACCTGGAAACAGGCGAGGAACTCAGAATTACTTGCAGGGGATATTGGCTGTGTTGAAATCGTCACCAATTATCTCATACTGCGAGGGTAAGGTTGATATATAGTTTATCCTATTAATGAGGTTCGCCATGTCGTCATGAGTGACGTGAGTTGGTTTGAAGACGCATCCTAACCGTAAGCCACAGGATCCAGTTGACACTGGCAGCTGAAAGAAGTCAGTAATCATACCATGACATGACTTATCAGGTATGGTTGCACAATATCGCTCTCTGAGGTAAATAAAGCATACTCTGTCTCGTCCCACATCAAGATTTCTGCGGAACGTATGATAGTTTATAACGTTCACTTGTGTGTTTGGATTCTCAGGGGTAGGCCAAGATTCAGTGGTTAGAATAATTTAAGGGTTATATAAGAAGATGGAAGATATGAAAATGTGCGTCCCACTGATCAGCGAGCGTCCACTGAAAGGCAATAAAATTAGTATATTTTCCTTGTTTGACATTATTTTAGACCATTAAAATGTCTAAAATAGAAAGGTCTTCGCGATTCAAAGGCTGATGACGTCGCTAATTCTGATTCGTTTATAATGAACTTATTAGAGATTAATTGGGTGTCGCTTGCGTTTGAGTCCACAAAAAAGTGTTGAAAGAGTGCCAGTAATGTATGGTGAGATAGTGGAAGCACGGGGGATAGAGATGGTATGACAGCTTCGAACGGTGGGACCCACTAAGAAGATTATGATTGAAATGACATGCACTTTGTCAGAAAAGAGATCGTCGGTTGTGCTCAGGTGAGCACTCATAGTCTAGGGGATATTTGTATTGAAAGTGGTGTTGAGCGTAAGGCGAACAATTCCAGCGGGGCTCTAATTAGTCCTTACATTAAAAGATACGTGAGTGAATGCTATCGGTAGGCGGAGGCCTAGAGTTTGGGGGTCGATGAGAAATACATCCTTTTCCTCGCCGGTTATTAATTTGCGTTTCCTTGCTTGGTTATTCCCTTATGATGCCAGGGAAGCAACCTCAGGCGACCCGTAAGGTAGTGACCTGAGGAGGGTTTGATATCACCGTTACCCCACTGGTGGTCGATTTGTGGATTCCTGTGGGGTTGGTTTAAAGTTGGAACACCAGCGCGGTCTTGATTATAGACAGCCGAAGTCTAACCTTATTTGAGTCAGTTTCCGCACAGATAAATTGGGATCTAGACGCTCCACTAAGCTCAATTTCGACAGTTATTCAAAGATCACCGTTTACTGGTTGATTCCTTGACGGAGGTCCCCTCTACGCTCAGTACGCCATTGGGACTAGCGGGACCCGCTGGTGGATCAATTAGGTCAACGGATTTATCCTCCTGGTGGAACTGGCATAGTTGCTAGAATCGTCGGCACGCTCATACGTAGTGCAACTAAGTGAAGCTACGCGATCCTTGGGACCCAATTCATCATCTTTTGAGATCGTTGTGCCTTGCTCCCGTGCGTCCTGAACCAAACGCCCAGAGACGGAGTTCTTGCTCGGTAAGAGGTTTCAACAATCCCCTTCAGAGGGCGCTCTGACCCCCATAATTCTTATAAGTTTAGGCAAGGTTTTATACTTGACAAGGTCCTGGTAATGTGTGAACTGTTTTGCAATCGCTTCGCTCTGGAACTCAAGTAGAGGCGGGCAGCTGAACTTTTGTCTTCTTGAGAAGACGCATGCAGTAAAATGATTTTGGATCAATATTAGTAACCTTCGAGAATATCATTCTGGTGCTTTCTAGGTACAGCTTATCTGACACATTGAATATGTTGGCACTGCTTGTGTAACGCACCCGTTGGGTAGCGACTACAGGGAAAATGTCACATTCAATATCCACGCAGTAATTCTCTGCCCTTTTCGAAGCGGACGCCACGAACAACAATCTGCTGTAGGCTGTGAAGTCTATAAGTAATGAGGCACACCAGTACCTTGTGAACACTTGGACCTCTTGTCGTTCTGGTGTGTTGACGTATCGTCCCATTATTTGCTAGCTCTTACGTCCACTTTGCGTGTCGACACTATACTTTCTGTCCACTCGTTGCAATATTTGTAACCCGCCGGCCCTGGTTCATTTGATTCTCCAGTTTTTATGGTTAGGCTGAAGCGGCTGCAAATGAACGTCAGCAGAAGTTTTGAATTGCGGCCTGCCTCAAAGCCTGTAGACCGTTGTGCTCACCAGAGAGGCTTTCAGGAGATGGACCCTGTGGATTTGGATGTGGGCATCGTGCACTGAGTACGGTGCAGTCACGTCTGTGGTTGATAACTCTACCCGTGTGCCACCCACGTGGGATATCGACCGGCTTACACCTGTGTGCACTGAGACAGCGTGAACCGTGAAACCTGACCACATTGGAAGAGTGAGAAAGAAGAAACGACGCTTTTCAGTTCATTTTTAGAAAGCCCACGGCTCTGTTCACAGCCATCTACGAAGTGTTCCCACGAGCTGCGCTCATGCTTCTATGTTCCATTAGCCAGGTGAGACTCACTGATTCTAACTCCAGTCGTTCTTATGTGGCCATACCCGACAGTTACATTCGTGCGCCGATTTGCATAGTGGTACATATATATATATATGAACGCTAACGTAACTGCGTATATATGTATGTGGGTGGACACAAGTTCTTACATTCGTGGGTATACGTACATATACACGCATATGTGTGATGCATATATACGTGCACGTGCATATAAATACATGTGTTCATATACATACAAATACGTCTACATACGCATGCGAATGGGAATGCCTATGCATGGGCCTCCAACATTGATTCCTTACATATATATAATAATAATATAAATGATAATGAAAATGGTATATTTCTCAACCCATTTGTGAGGAACACGCTCAGATAAGCGTGATCAGTACACATATTTTAACGTGAAATACACACCGTACACATAATTGTTAATTGTACAGTACACCGATCATGGAAATAGAGTTCTAAAACGGACAAAATAATAAGGGAAACTCTAATTTATGAAGAGTCAAATGGCTCACTTGCTTCTAAAACAATAGTTCTCAAGATTTTCAATATATTCGATAAAAAATGTTAAGTTATTACGTCGATTGTTGCTTCACAAGACTAACGTTGGTCTTATGTTCAAGGTCATGCCAGAAAGAAGGTGTTTCAGGATGAAGGAAATTAATAGTCGAAGAATTTCGCCATCAGTTGATGCAGATGGCTTCGGAAAAATATATAGAAACTTTTGGGAAGGTGAGGGAAGATAGGTGAGTACCAATTTTTCCGGAGAAATGGACGATCTTCTGGACTGAATTCCGTTATTTCCTCAAATCGACGGAATTTCACGAATTGCCCAACCGACACACGAATTTGATTTTCCGGACGTTGTGTAATGTTGTCTCGCGTTAGAGTTTATCGTAGAATCAAGAATGGTAGGCAAAATTACGTGATAAGCAGAAGAACGTAAAAAGGTCGTAAAGTATGACGAATGATGGAATCTGACATGTTCTGGCTAAATCTTTTATATAGAATGTACAATTTTTCCAAGGCAATAAAAGATATATATCTCTAACAAATAATTGTTGTCGTATAACGTGAAAAGTGATCGATTCACAGATAATCCTAGTATATGACTACAGCCGAAATCTGATGTCGATTTAGTATGTACGGCGGTTATGTAGAATGGAAAGATGTTTAGCAACACGAAAAGATTATCAGGGGTTCGGTAAGAATAGGAAGAGGCACGTATTTGTATGTAATCATATGAGGCGAACAGGTTAAGTTATATATATTCTCTAAACCTTTTCAACTTGCACAGCTATTGCGTAGTGGTTGATAGCTATACAGAGCTGATAATCGTTGAGTATGGAGTAAGAGTACCGGGATGGTTTGATTACTACTAACGGGGATGTTTAAGATGTCATATGTTGGCTGTAGTTTTGTTAT
>QNGE01006913.1:0-10239 GCA_008508345.1 Paragonimus westermani
GGGCCTTGAACAAACAGGATAGGGGCAATCAGTCGCTAGTTGCAGGGCTGAGTGCGTCACCCGCCCTCGAGGGCCGAAGTGATAATAGCCGATTTCCAGCTTCTAGTCACCTTTCCTACAGCAAAAGATTATGTAGACAGGCTGCTTAGCAGAATAGCTAACTGTGCACCTCCATGAGCAATGACTAAAGGGAGATATATTCCGGCCACGGGATGTGAGTATAGTCCACCGGGGTTTCATTATCACAGCATCCGCTGTGGTATCTACTAGGGAGATCCCTCCAAAAGTGTTAACATTTTGTCACGGAGCAGCTCAGCATGCTGCTTGGAGACACAGTGCTGGAGAAGTCAGCCAGAAGCTTCACTATCCGAGCTAGTAAGCCTTTGCGGGCCGGCTAGCTGAAGCACACCGGCTTTAGCTCTACGGGCTTTTGCGACAAATTTGCATAAGCTTTTGATATCATTGATGAAACGCCAGGTTAAGCGCCGCTGGAAATCCAGTGGACCCTGCCTGATTAGCTTGGTGTGATGGTTTTGAGGTCGCGCACATAGGTGATGTTCATCTAGATACCCCGGAATTTTGAGCAGAGTCCATGTTATACGTCTAGCTTGGATAATCTCCAACATTCTGGACCGCAATTATCGTGGCGGTTCTCTCCAGGCTGCGGAGTAGGAAGTTGCTGAGCATTCGGTGGCTTTGCTAGTAGTATCAGTATAATGGTCACCTTCACCCAACGGAGAGTATCGAGTTATACTGATCCTACGTAGCAATAGCAGAGTGTAAGTTGAGTGCATTCACCCTAATTATTCGGAAGTTCCTTTCCGGAAGGTTTGCCTTGGATACAAGCTGAACACTACAATGGAAGTCGAAAGTGGTTAGAGCGCGTTTGCTTGAGCCACGCGGGTCATTCACTCTCAGGTTTTCTACTCTTGGTTCCTCATTAGTGAAGATGTAGTTCAGACTAGAAAGAGCGCGCATTTTTTACGATCAGTCACATACTTCGTGAGGCGTGCAACCGCAACTGCGACTAGAAATTTTGCAGGCGCTGCATCGACGCGGCGCTAGTACGAATGAGATTGAAATTCGTTCTGTGGTGGCCTGAAGTCACCCATTATTGAGACATGCGAGTACCCTATGGAGAGATGCAGTTGGGTTTGGACAGCGTTGTTTCGCTGAGGTTAGAGAAGGAGCGGGAAGGCTGGTGGATTACGCGAACCAACGAGCTGTCTGAGTTAGATAATGCGTTGAAGCACCAAACGGATTCAGGAGTGGTGGTTACCATTGGGCATACAGAGGGAGTTGTGGAGGGAGTTGAGGACATAAGGAGCAACACTATCTCCTGTGCTCATTATTCTGTCATTCCGAAAGAAGGGCATGTACGCTATATCAAATTCAGGAACAAGATGAACCTGAGAGAGTCATGATTCAGTAAGTCCGACAAAACGGAAGTGAGTTGCGAGGTAAAACACACGGCGTTCGCCTAGTTTGCTGGTCAGACTTCGAACGTTGGTAGAAGTACATTAGACAGAATTTATTACGGGTGTCTGCATGTTGTTGAATTCGCTAGTGGACTGGATTTTTAGAGGTGTGCAGGGAGCATTAGCGTGGTTTCTGCTGACTGTGAGTGAGTCGGCTGGTGTACGTGTTTTCGAGACTGCAGGTCAACTGAGGGAAAAACTGGGCGATCAGCACATGCTAAGTAATCAGATCATAGCTTCTCGCATTCGCCTTTGAGACGGTCGGGATGGAAGGTGATGACTCCTGGGATTTGACAGCGCCCGTGGCGTAAACGGTGTAATATGCATGCACCTTTCTCGGGGGGCAGTCACGGTTATTTTCAAGAGCCGTGGTAAGGTTTCTTGTGGGGTCTGGCTGGAGCGCGGAATTCACGTTGTGTTGCAGAGGCATCTCTTCTACCTTTGAATCTGACGCACGAGGATTCCAACGATTAATATAGTGCGTGGTATTTTCCCCACATATACATGAAATTAGGTTGCCGAGACGGTTAACATCGACGGCATCCTTTGTGGCTTGGTTTATTTGTTGTCGCTCAGTCAAGGTAGTTCAGGATGGACTGAGTAACCGCCGAAGGAGCACGGTTTAAAAGCCGCTAGCAGGAAATCATCAGGTTACGGAGCACCTGAGAGAGTAACCCGTAACGATCCCCGTCTACTTACATGCGGTAAGCCAGATTTTCCTGCAAGGAGGGTTGGGCAGTAGGACATAAATGTTCAATTTGTATTCGAAAGCAGAGATTGAGCCAAGGCTTACAATCATATTTGCCTGGTGGATGGACAGAGGAATCGAGTCATTTCGGCAAGTCCTGCAATCAGGATAAATCTGAACGGGCACAATAAAGAAGAGGTCGCGTTGGTGGTGCTTTAAGCTGCAACCCAGCAGAGAAGAAATCTCACACGAGTTACCAACGGTTGTAACGTAGCGGGCCGCCATGATATTGGCGCCTGTCAGTTTTTGTTTGAGTAAGTCGTGTGGTTATCTTACGGAGCCTTTGGCTCACGTTTTCTCCGTTGTTTCGTTCAACTGGACTGTCGTTCGTGTTGTTAAAATAGCTGATGGCGTTCGGTGTTTGACGATTGAAATGTCTTGCGAAATGTCCGTGACCACGTTCCCTGTCTACATTTAGTCCCATCTCGTTGAACTTACTTCTTATCACAATGGAATTTTTGTCAATGTTTAAAAACCTTTTCTTGTAAGAACCTACACAAAAACTCAACCTACGCTCGTGACATATCATCTCCACCGCGAATGCTAGACCCAATGCATAACCAGGTCCTAATATAGTGTACCCCTGAAGACTTGATACCGTGTTGTTTTTCTTCTTCACTTACCACTGCTGGACCTTTGGTTAGATGTACCCTGGTTTCATTCGCTTCACTATTAGGCGATCGTTGCATTTGGTCATATTCACGTAGTCCGTTTGACTCGGAACTCGTGTGTTTAAAGAATTTGATATCGACTTTTGTTGTTATCTTCTTCTATCCAATCCATCATAATTTTCTTGAACATAAGCACCTTGATACTAAGTAACGCGCCAGTGCGAGGATCGTCCCTTTTGAATCCGAATCGGTTGCTCGATGGGCTCAGGATTTATGGATGCTCGTTGCTTGCAGACGCAACTATCTTGGATCCAGTCTATCCATAGACGTTGCAACCAGAATAATAGTTGCTCGAACAACCACCAGAAGTCCGAGACCACCAGACACAATCGTTTCAGAAGAACCCTGCCACCAGCATTCCAAGTTGCAGAAAGTTGGCTTGTGAGTTCAACGGGGACACGACGCAATAACGTCTGGTTTGTTATTCATGCGGTTGCGACTGCGTTCTTCCCAAGAACCCTAGTCATATACGGCCATTTATATGGCTATTTGGGGCTGAAAAATATTTCAACACACTTCGATTTCTAACCTTGGTACCTGGTGAAGAAGTTAGAATCGTCGAAATCTGTGTTACTGATTCATATTTGCAGGCTCTGACTGGCTGATAATTAAAAATGTTTGTTGTTTTCAGGATTCAGTATGACTTCTGTTTTTTCGGCCGTTTGCGCGTCATACAATTGCTGCTTGTTAACATTTGGGTGCACAACTAAAGTATATATATAAATCGACGCAAAAACATTAATCCGTCATAAAATGCACTTATTCGTCGTACTGGTAACTAATGGTATCGTTTTAGATTCAGGACATGGATTGTAGCACAGCTTTCAGGGCGATATTTCGGAATCGTGATTCTCAAATCCCTCAGGGTTACAGGAGTGCCTCCTAAGTTACATGAAGGATTGGGACGCTTTCCAAATGTGGTGAATGTGAATGCCACACATTGTGCGGACAGGCAAGATTATGCCACGATACATTACCTGATGCTTTTTGAGCTTGAAGATATATAAGTCTTGGTTACCGATGGCATGCGACATGGCCGGCCAATAATGTGCGGGTACGCTCGTAGGGATAGGTATGTTTCACTACGTGAGCTGATTGAAATTTTCCAAGAAATAATGGAGGAGCACGTAACGGTAAAACGTTTATGACGACCAAATTGGCTGCGCGAGTAAAGACAGCTGATGTCGTGATCGGCTGCGACATTATATTATGTCATCCACCTACATGCAGAGCCGTCCAAAAGCATGCAATCTGCTGATAACGTGCATGTGGGCATGACCGGTTCGTTTCAAACTTATTCTTTTCTAGCGGGACACATACCATTCATACGTCTCCTATCAACTTCATCCCCAAAATTCCACTAACCCACCGTACACTAGTGGCACTTCTCGAACACTTTCTGTCATAGCGACACCCAAACAGTCTCTAGTAAGCTCAGACTAAATTCACTAGACCAAGCAACGTCACCAGAGTCTTCGAGTCACAAAGACCCTCCTGTATGAAATATTTTCAAAGGTCTAAACATGACATCGAATAAGAAAAAGGTCCTTGGTCTATTGCTTCTTAATGCACGCTCACTAATCAATAAGATGCGAAATTTCAGAACTTTCATCTTCTCATAAAAACCTCACGCTTTTCTAATCACTGAAGCTTGGTGGGCCCCCGAGACTTCAGACACACAAATAGGTGTCACAGGTTATTGGATTTTCCACAGAAATCGCGTTATAGGAAGAGGTTCAGAACGTTGAATTGATCTAAATGAGCAATATTCTACAACCATATTTGACGAGCCGTGTCTTAACATGATTGGCAACACCTTGTGGCTGTTAGTGTCAACTGGATCCTGGTAATTACTCTTAGGATGTGCCTTCGGACCACCTAACGCCATTCATGACGACGACGAAACCTATAAGCGGATCGAACTATGTATCGACCTTGATTTAAAGGTACAAAATAATTGGTGGAGACTTCGACCTGCTCAACATCCACCGGACCTGCTTTAAGGCTCCTGCAGATCGACCTGAGTTCCCCACACGTGTCGAATAAACGAATGGCTTCAACATGTTCCAGCACTTACTAGACTAGATTACACATTAGATCTCATTTTTACCGCAGGTTTCTTCACTACCACTGTGTCTGACATGGAACAATTTTCAGCAAGTGACCAAAACGTAGTCGACTTCGTGGTTGACCTAAAATATTTAAACGAGTCGACCGTCATATATTGTCGCCAAACTAAATTCGTCGGCCGATAGCAGTGAGAGTAGGACAAATTTTTTCTCAACTCTGCCCCCAGTGCTGCAACCGATGTATTTGATGAACATCATAGCTCCGCAAAGATCAGAACGCCATAATGTGCACGGTAAACATAGAATTCTCACACCGAAGGAGCGTGATAATCTCAAAAGCATAAAACCACGGTAAAAAAACGCGTGACTTTTCTTTCATTATGCAAATGCATAAAATGTTCGGCGCTTTAGAATACAAAACAGAAATGCTCCATCTAAGTAAAGAAAGACGTGCGCTTAATAGAATAGAGCAGAGCTGAGAGTAGATGCATTTGGTGACACACAGGAATTGTGAGAGACCCCACCATCTCAGTAGTGACACAACAGGACAAAACTACTGCAGATGATTTTATAACAATCTGTTTATTTCAACAAGGAAGGGAATATATTGCTTCCAGTTCTCCCTGCAAGTATATTTACGTCCCTAAGCTATGTCCCTGATGGTACAGGGGTCATACACTCTCAGTTAGCTATTTTTAAGCCTTCTTGTCTACACGGCCCTTCTGGCATTCACTCTGTTACTCTGAAACACGGAGGAAAGACACTTCCATGCTTCTGCCTAATCCTTATACACTTTCTTTAACATAAGCTTCTTTCCTTCTTCAACGGAGAACTTCTACAATTAAGCCCTGCCGAAAGAGGCTCATGAAAAGACGTCGACAAATATCGTTCCATTAACCGTATTTCAACTTTTCAACAGTGTTGGAAAGGATAAAACCATGTCGCATAGTGGGGTTATTATTATCATAGAACCTCATAAACCAATCCCATCATGGATTCTTTGGTAAACGTTCCTGCATGACGTGCCAGCTGAAATTTCCTTTATTCATATTACAAAATCTGCCAAAGCAAGAGATGCGAATGCCATCAGACTGTTGGACATAGAAGAGGCTTCCGATGAAAATAGCATCGTTTGGTACGCGCGATCCATTGCTTGGCCAGTGTGTTTCACGGTTGGCGGCTCCCGATTCGGATCGGCCTCTCACAGTGAACGAAGCCGAAGGACGCTTGCGGTTGGCCGTCACTGCAAGTGGCTTTCGCCCCACCGCTCACGATTTCACTCACACACTACGTATCCAGCGTAAACCCGAGGGACTATGACCAGGTGGTGCGTGGGCGAGGCATTTGTGTTCAGCCGGCCAATGCTAGTTAGCCCGTTGATTGGCCAGCATGAAAAGGGAAACCTTGGCTCTCGGAAAATAAACAGAAAAGGAGACTGCAGAGACGAAGCCCAAAACTGAGGAAAAGGATTTGTGGAGTATAATAAGAGAAGCATTATAGTGTTAGTGCAGTGAGTGCATCGCGGAGAAGATAGGGATGGAAAACAAAATTCATATTGGACTGCGAAAGCTCAGACAGACCATTCATCATACAGTATACAAACAAAGGCGAAGAAATGAATCGGTGGAAGAATGCACACCCAAGTTTTTGAGGGGAGGAGCGGATGAACTGCCAGACGACTAAGCTGCTGGCTAGTGCTCCATTAACAGAAGTAGAATGGATGTAATGAATTAACTCTCCTGAGCCAAACGTACATTTCGCCTCTTCGTAGAAGACGCACTATAAGTTGGTGACCCACAAATCCCAAACGGCCAGCTCATTCGCGGCCAAATACATCGCAACGCTATACAGTAACCTCACCTCGACCTATGGCACGGACACTTCACCTGTGTACCGCGCGTTTCCCTTACCGGCCGCGCAATAACTACCCGCTGAAATTGCGGACGCCCCTCGAGATCGTATTATTCCAGGCCATCCGGTTCAACGCTGAGTCTTTCCACCATCTAAGATCATCACTACAGCGTGTAAGACTCACATGCACAACATCCCGGTATCACTGCCTTGGACCACCAAGACTTCGCTTTCCTGTTTTCTCTTGTTACTACAGTAGCTGCTTCGAGATAGGGTCATCGTCCATCCGACGAACGTGACCTAGCCAACAAAGGTGATTCAACATCAGCACGGCTTCCGTGTCATCTGTGCCCTCTAGCCGCCTCACTTCAGTGATCGAAACCATGTCCGATCACCGAATACGCCTCAGACATTGCATATGGAAGCGTCTCGAGTGGCTCACGCTTTGCCCATAAAATGTACATGTCTTTCTGCCGTTCAGCAGTATAGATAGTACCACTAGGCGGTAGACACACAGCTTGGTGGCCATCTTTAGGTTATTATTCATCCAGATACGTCTTTCAAGACGTCCGGAAGCAGCACTAGAGTCTTCCGTAAGACCTCGAGACCCGCGGACCGTCGACGGTTCTGTCGACAAACTGCTATCCAAGTAGAAGAATTTCGCTCAGCTATCAACGATTCTTTCGTTAATATGGATTCGGGGTGGATGTGCACAATCAACCTCTCCACCTGGAGAAGATTGGAAGAAGGAAAGTGTCATACCTCTGTTGACTTCCAGCCCAAACTCGGATGACGCAGAGGCAAAGGCTGCCGCCAGGCGTTACAGTTTTTCTTCTCTGTGTGCCAGCAGTGTGCTGTCAGCTGCAAACAGCAGCCTGCGTGGCGGTGAGGTATGTAACCGGGTGCAGGCGCCGAAACACAGGACATTCAACAGAGACCTGAAAAGAAGTCTGTTTTCGACAATCTGCAAAAACCTGCATCCACTCAACCTGCTTCCTTCACTAGCTGCTTTTAATTCTAGAGACACGTTCGGTCGCTTGATGACGAATGTTCCGGAGTGTAGCCTTTTTTGCTCCACTGGCTGGGTCTAGTGTTTAGGCGCAAAACGCAGCATCCTTATCTCGTATCAAGCTCGAGATAGCCACGTTGTAGTCATCGAAAAATTCCGGTCTTTTCTTGTATTCCACACCGATCTTCTCGGCAGTCGTTGCCGTGATCTTCTTCTTGAGTTGTTGCCACATACCCTTCGGGACCATGGATACAAGAGCGTTGTGCAGACAAACGACTACTGCACGTTGCAACGCAGTCCTTTTCTTGGAGTTCTCCAGTTGTTTGATATCCAAATTCTGTCAACGTCCGGATGATCTACAAGAAACAGGCTTGCAGACGTGAATAAACTATTTGTTCCTGACCAGCCTATGATCGGTGCTACACTTAACAGCGCACGTCACTCGCACGATACGCACTTCACGAATGTCGCCTTGCTGCACAATCACGTGGTGGAGCAAATGGTGGTGACCGCCTCGTGGAGTAGTTCACGTCGTGATGTCGCTCGCACCAAGCTGCAATCGGGTGTTCATGATAATCAGCTCGCGAGTAGCACACAGGTAAAGCAGACAACTACCGTTATCGTTGACTGAGACAATGTCGTGAGATCCGATGATTCTTCATCAAGCTACCAGGTTGCGCCTGACTCCAGCGTTTAAGTCACCCAAAAAAGTCGGTCACTCACCGATGCCGACCGGCTTGTGGCGGATGGCTGACCGTAGAACTGGCCGGTTGTATCATCAGTGTGACACAGTTGAACCATGAAGGCTAACAAATGTGGCCCAATTACCTCAACCGAGTCGCAGACGCATCTACACGATTCGATGGCCGTTGCCGTGCGATTCGCCCATCATCAAACCAATGGTGTGATCAACGACTGCGAAACAGAAAACAAGCTTCCGAGCACCGAGGAACATGTACCCAACACCTGTTCCCCGCAACTTATTTTGGTCTGCGAGCCTTATCTCACTCAACGCTGTTGCGTCTATTCTATACCGGCTTAGATTTACAGCGATCAGTGCGGCTCGCCGTTCGGGCCGTTCTACGGGGCTGCATCGATCCAGTAGGGTGAGAACATTCAACGTCCCAACAGAATGCGCCTCACGTCCCCGGGCCTTTCCCAATTTTGTCTTCGCAGCACTAAGACGTTATAAAACATTATGTGGTCTGGGGTTCGTGTTGGTGCTGTGAATCCAGAAGGCGGACGGCACAAAGGTTGTTTTATTGGAGAAACCAATACACTACTCAAGCCTCTCAACGGGACTAGGAACAAAAACACTCATTTGCACACCGCACTCTTCTGAGGACGCTCCAGTTACTTTGGACACCATGTCTCGGTTCCATCATGTAGCGACAGCCATTAAATATCAACCTGCCTTCCAATGATCCTTCCCATATCTCTTCCGTATTTATCCCGCGATCATTTTGATCCATGCGGCTACTGAATATTGGTGTGAGTAGTATGGTACGACCGTCTAGCCTCACTACACACATCCCCCGCAAAGATTATTTCAGTCGTAACAAAAGGCGTTCAGGTTCTCTTCGTTCTCTCGACGATCTGCGTGCCGGCCTCGGTGCTTTCGACACACCTGGTGTGCATTCTCTTCTGATCGGAGTGTCGTACCATTTACAAAGTTGGCTTCCGTGCACTCGATGTTGATTTTTCTCATTCCTTATCAGATACACTGGGCAACGACGTTCAACCACTACATACGGTCCTCTCCACTTTGCCGGAAACTTCCTAGATCCGGGTGCTGTTGTCCCCGCGCTCCGCCGGTCTCGGTATTTAACCTTAGATCTAGGTTCAAATGCAGTCCTCCGACCCGATAACTGCGCAGTTGATTGCTCCTTAGACGCTTCTTGTGTGTTTTTCAAGTTCCGGTTGGCTGATCCGTGAGCTCCCGCTAAGTCACGCGTGCTCATCCGTCGGTCTCTCCATAAACCAATCTCCTGATCGACTGGAAAGCGTGGCACGCGCCCATACATTAGCTCGAATGGCGACTTTTCGTTGTCTCTTGCGGCGAACAGCGGTGGGCCAACAGAATCAACGGTAACGTTTCTTCCCACCTTCCCCCTTTAGCAGCCAACCATTCCTCGATTATGCGATTGTTCCTCTCCGTTAATCCGTTCGATTGAGGATTGTATGGAGTTGTGCGTATTTCCTTGATTCCCAAACGCTCCAAGCAGTTCCGAAACTCCTCACTTTGGAAGCACGGGCCTTGATCAGTCAACATGCTTCGTAGTAATCCGTGATCCCCTACGATGTGCTCCATCACCGCCCTGCACGCCGTGCTTGCGCGCTGATCGGGTATGGCGGCTGCTTCGATCCACCTTGTGAAGTGTTCGGTCATGATTATGATGTATTGATTTCCGGA
>QNGE01006913.1:11551-27148 GCA_008508345.1 Paragonimus westermani
TGGAATTCTTCGGGGTCCGAATGGCCGAAATCGCTTTGATTCGATGGGGATTTCATGTTCAACCCAGTCACAATAGCCATACGGGTCTTGATCCGTAGTAAACAATCCCTGAGACTTGCGTATCACTTTGTTCAGCAACTGATTGTCACAAGTTGGCATTGCTCTGGGTACGTTCACTTCAATTTGTCCAAGCTGGGTTTTGCGCTTTCCCACCATTGGAACCACCCCATACTTCGTTACCAGTTTATCATGCTTCAAATCAATTACGGCTTCAACGCGGTCAAGAAAATCTGCCCCCAAGATAGTCTGACGTGCGTCGGAGGCAATGACGAGCGGTTGGTTGACTACCTGACCATCGATTCGAACACCATATTCTGCCAGACCATCAACTTTCAGAGTAAACCCACCGACCGTTCGGACTACCATCGCACATGGCCGCACAGTCTTTCCTGGTCTCGGCCCAATCAATGAAATCGCGGCCCCGGTGTCGATCAAACGGTACTCAAAGCTACCATTGACTTCTAACCTAGCCTGAGCCGCTGTCTTATCAACCGCCCCCTATTACCGGATCCCCATTCCCAAACAAAGAACAATCGACAAATCGTTTAGTTCAGTACAACCTTTTCTTGCCGAGTGGGCTAACTCTTCGCCAGTGTCCACGCCTTCCGCATCCGTAACAAATGTCGCCACGGCTCTCCTCCTTTTTCACTTTCAAAGCCGCCACTTCTTCAGTCAACTTTTCCACCGCGCTTCTAAGATCATTCAGTTCACTCGGTCCGCTTGCCTCAACCTCGTTGACTGTCGCGGCATTTTATGCAAGCAATTGTCGAGCTGCATCAGCCAACTGTTCCAGCGTCATGGGCTGTGTGATGACAGCGACCGTGAGTTGATCCCGGACTGTTGGTGGCGTTCCGTCCATGAACTGTGACGTCAGCAGTCGTTGTTCTGAGCCCTGGTCCAAATGCGGCAGGGCTCTTGACAACGCTGCCCACACGGACATGGCGTAAACAATAGCGTCGCCTCCTGGTCCAAGCCGGGCGCCTTTAAACCGCCTCACTGGCTCCTGGCAGTCGGCGGGGCTGTCGAACCTGGCGATCAGCACCTCCTCCGTGGCGGCCCACTCCAGCCTCGCAGGGCCCCTTCAAGCCGCATCCAGCACCGCCTCCGCCCTGCCCTTGAGCAGCATCCGCAGGGCCGCCAGCTTCGCCCGGTCCACCTTCACTCCGACCGCTTCCACCACGTCCTCGAAGTCCTCCAGGAAACTCCGAACGTCCCCATCTTCAAACGGATGTGGCCACGGGATCTTCATCCTTGTATCCTGGTCACGGCACCAATTGTTGTGAATCCAGAAGGCGGACGGCACAAAGGTTGTTTTATTGGAGAAACCAATACACTACTCAAGCCTCTCAACGGGACTAGGAACAAAAACACTCATTTGCACACCGCACTCTTCTGAGGACGCTCCAGTTACTTTGGACGCCATGTCTCGGTTCCATCATGTAGCGACAGCCATTAAATATCAACCTGCCTTCCAATGATCCTTCCCATATCTCTTCCGTATTTATCCCGCGATCATTTTGATCCATGCGGCTACTGAATATTGGTGTGAGTAGTATGGTGCGACCGTCAATCAGCGCTACATTGGGAGGCTATATGAGGGTGTCTGGCAGTAGCATATTTTCGCCTCTCCGCCCTACCGCAAACAGTAGGCAGGACGACCTGCTCTATCGTGCGCGACGGCCGATGCGATATGATATTAGCTTATTTTTTATTATCATGGTTTTTACGGGCTTTTATACTGTCAGTACACCGCGATTCGAACGGGAGAGCGATCAGGGCCCTCAGCCGAAACTTGTCTAAAAGGCCTGTACCGCAAAGCAGCGGGTGACGCACACACACAAACGCGACAGCATCGGCCACCTAAGAGAGGATCAAAAATCACATCCAAAGAGATTCAGCGCACACTCACATTAACAACGATACTGCACAGATTATCCTATCACACATTCACAAATTCAGACAAGGCAGAAAAAACAATAAACCCGACCAAACCGTACCACACGGGCATCATTCGCAACAACTGCCGTGCAAAACAGTCGTGGCTCTGAGAGGAACCGACAGAATGAAGGTAGTGGTAACTTTATAACAGCTTACCTTCTTAGCAGGGAGTGGACAAGCGAACAAAAAATAAGTTCAGATAGTGCTGAAGCGTGCAGGTGCACATGCATATAGCACACGACCCTGAACAACCCTGCCCAGGACGCCAGAACCTGCAAGCTGTACAAAACCTAACCAAAAACATCGCCATCGCACCAATCATCATCGCCAACACAAAACACCGTGGCGCCACCTCAGATGAACAAATGCGGCAGCACGCGAGCCATCCCCAAAAGATTCAGCCTACTCACAGATGAACAGCAATATTGCGCGGACAAACCTGACACGTATTCACAAATTCAGACAGAGCAAGGACAGACATCAAGCCGAACCAAAACACAACACACAGTCCTCAAACACAACGAACGCATCTCGCTTTCTTTCTGGCTGCTCTCCTTCGGCTACTTTGATGTGTTCGAACCTGCAGAGACCAAAGCCCCCGTCAGCACAGTCTCCCGGATCAAAACAGAATACAAACCCGACCACCACGCCAAGGTGGCAGAAAAGGTCGGATGTTTGCTTCATACCATATAGGCCACACACGAACAGTGAAAATAGGAGATAATAACTCAACGACCAGACCAGTCACAAGTGAGGGTGATACAGGGAAGTGTTCTGAGACCTTCCTTCTTCCTTAGGTATGAAAATATATGCGAATTTATCAAGCACGGCAAACTATTTTTATTCGCCGATGATGTCGAACTTCTTCACACCTTTTCTCCTGCCAATCTCAAACCATGCTTATAAAATATACGGAAGGACTTCATGTCACCAAAAGCTTGGTGTCGAACTTGGCCTACGCGATTTCCAGCCAGTAAATCCATCATCGGTGCGTAAGGTTTTCACATACCAGAGGACTCGATGAAGCTGGACTGCCACAGCGTATCCGCTGCCAACTCAGTGCGCGACCTAGACGTACGTTACTCAAACTCATTCACTTTTGAAAAACATTCCTCTTAATAGCTAAAACTAGGGGGATGATAGGTCACACTTATCACTCAACCTTCCTTCCCGTTGCTCGATTACGTTTCTAAATAATGCGTACGACCCCAGTTTGAGTACTTGAACCTTACAGCGTACTTCTTGCAATTGGTTGGAGGCTCCTTTTCGGTGAGGTGCCTGAACGAGAGTAGTGGTTTTTCAAATCAGATTTAATGAATGTTGCCATTCGCGCGAACTGCACTATGAACCGCGGGAAAAAACAGACCAAAGGAAGGAAAATGCGAAAACTATTGACAAGTTTTTGTACAGGTCAAAATCCAGTCAGCTTAATTTCGTCACATTCACATCGCACATCCGTAGAGGAGATGAAGTGTCTCAAACAGTTGACATGTTTGAAAAGTTTGTGGTTAATTGGATCTAATCTTAAACTACCGTCTCGAAAGTTTTACAGAGTTACTCATCAGGTGCTCTTCAGCGGCACGCCCATGCACACCGGTATCATCTCGGTGAACGCTGCCGTATACATTAATCGCCGGAGGATGGTAGTGCATTATTTAGACCGAACGTCCTCGTCTGGAATTCGTAAAGTCCAGAAGGGATAGTGCAGGCAGACTCGCACCGATCCTTCGGATGTAGATTCACCTACCGGTAACCAGAGTTTGTATCGTGGGTACCGAACCATGCAGACTGAACAAGGGCATCAAACTTGTCATAAATTAATGGCAGTGGGGATGAATGCATCTGTTTAACAGCGTTCATTTTTCTGTATGTGACACAGCCGAAGTGTCTCGTCATGCTTTTTCACCAGGACAACCGGGGCTGCCCATGAAAATTGAGAGAGGCATAAAATTTCGCTAGCCACCAATTTGCAAATCTTACTCCAGCTTAGTCTGGTATCAAATAGGCACACGGCGTGAGACCAACCGGATAGAATTAGCATCAACTGTACCTATCCGATGCTGTGGTATACCGATTCTTCCAGTCCCACCCTGTTTGCATACAAAATACTTCTTGAAATTCCACAAGGGTCGCCTCAAACTCTGTCAATGAGAGTGCTAACAGCGAGCAAGTTTTCGATGACAGTAAGTGTTTCACAGCAGCAGCAATAATACTCATGCTTTGGCAGTCTGAGTTACGAAATGGGGGTAGTCCAGGCGTTGCATCCTAATGTCCCTTAGGTATGTCCACCTTACCCTAGAGGGCTCTCAGGATATTAGTCCCAAAAACGGAATCCCCAGGGGGATTTTATACCATCAACCCCGTGTGTTCACGCTTGTCCTCGCTCAGGGTAACAAGAACATGCAGCCAACCGGCTGGCCTAATGTCGGCGCCATTAGCATCAACTAATCGGACGCCCAAGTATTGTTATGGCAGAATCTTCTTGAACGCTCTGTGTCTACTTATTGAACAACAATCAGCCTCTGTGTCCACAGGTAAAACAGAAGGTGCAGACCAAAACAATCCTGAAATGGTAGATGGGCGCACATGACTACATTCAGTGCAAGGAGCGGACGTATTAACTCAGATGTACGACGGTAAGCGGACTCACTCCAATTATGATAACATCGGTAGGCTCGTCTTTCAAAGACTGAGCAGTAGTAAAAGTGCAGTGTGTGGTGGGTTGGCTGTTGTGCCTGCTGCCGTCTGTACCGCTCCTACCGACTGAAAGGTGGTGGGTGAGCCAGTGGCCACTATTGTGTTGGTTCGATATCTGTCGTTTGGCCTTGCTGGTCCCATTCGAGAACCCCACTGATCTGCTCAATAGTGCTCATCCGATCTAAAGATCCCGGAACGGACGTGAGGGCTGGAATGAAGAAGGTCCGATATGTGCTCGGGTCTCTAGCGTCCGCCGGGAACTTGCTGGAGGATGCGTTGCACCGTGGACTTCGGGGCTTCATTCCCAAAAACCTCGGTACGCAGTCTCCTCAACTCTTGGTTGAAAGCTTCTAATTTCTACCCGGGGTGTTGAGTACGTCTGGGGATCCGGCGGCAGACTTCCAGTCGATGTACGTCAGTGATCACACATATTCGCCGTCTTTGAAACGTCTTCTAATTGATCTCTCCCTGTAAAATACCCTCGTTTGTCGTGATGTCAAACGCTTCCATACCCAGCAGCGTAGCAAGGACACCAGCCCCTCAAGCCAGTTAAAAAACTTACTCATCCGCCTGTAATTCCCAGCGGAGGAAGTTTTCATGAATAGGACACTTCTTGGGTGCAAGGAGCAAGGGTTTTGATCAGGCTTTCACGTGCTTTGCTTCGATGACGATGGGTAAATAGGCGATCATGGTACAGAATAATTCTTCGAAGAACGATGGTCCGTCGCAAACTTCTGACTTCCTTGGTCCCGAGGTCTCTGGCATGACCGCCAGTTACGTGATATCTTGCAGCCGGGAGGCTCGCTTAAGCAACCGCAATTGGCTGTGCAGGGGGCGGGATGCCCACGTGCCAAAACGGATACCACGAAAGTTAGTCACAAAATTGGTAAATCGGAAACTGCTTCCACAACCACCCAGTCAATCACAAGTTCTTAGGAAGGGTTCACTCAGCAACGCACGCAAGAACGGAAACAAGACAACGCGACGTGTGTTAAAGTGTGCAAGTCAGCAAAATCAAGCGTCTTACAGTTATCCGTTGTCTCCTTCTCTTGATGCTTTCTGCGCTTCGTTCAGGTACGTGATCCCCGCAAAACCTGGAACAGGGTGAGAAAAAGCACAAGTTTTCGGGCGGACAGTTTGAATGATTTCGATACTGGTACAAGTCGTATATTTGAACGCGCGGGGTACATGTCTGTACTTCTACTCGTTGAAACAAACGTTTCAGCATATACAGAAGTTGAAAAAGGCACAAATATCAGTCGGAACTAAACAAGTAAGTTCTATACAGAGCTCTCTGTGAAGGACAAACAGAGGGGTGACTTCGATAATTTGGCGGAGTTCCAATTCGCTGGAACCCTTGACACAAGCAGAAGTGGTCACGCAGGGAGCATCTATGGACGGTAGAAGAGATAGGACGAACGTTCGAATTTTACTGGAGGCGGGTTGAATGAGGACGTAATGATCACGGGCAAGCCGGACTACTGGAAAAAGACAAGTCGTAATCGGCGTTGTAGGATCGTTAACTTGATCGCGTCTGTTGTAAGCAGTCTCTGCAGAATTATGAGTTTTTTTGCGTCCAACGCGACGTAGGACCTCAAAGTTCAATACAGATTGTTACTAGGTAACTCGCAGCGCCTGAACCTGGCGATGCTCATGGATGGTAGAAAGCAATTCCACCGTATGTCCAATTCTTTAGTGTCCAAAAGAATGAGGCCATTTTGAAAGAGCTGTTTGTTGACGGAATCCACATTGGGAGGAATTATGTAAAGTTAACAGGGTAAGAAAGCGTAGAGAAGCATGTACGCAGCATAAGTCCACGTAATTTGCGAATCGCGCTGGCCTCCACGACTCTCAGCCACGACTGTTCTAGAAGCTTGACACGACAGAGGCTAGAAAGTTGCAGATACAGCCGAACCTGTACATACTTCAGAAGAAGTATCGGCGGGGGAGGAGGTCGTTGGTTGCAAATCGATCTCCACAACAGATAAATCGGAGGACGTTGGATACAATCAACACATTGGAGCAGATCCACATGCGCGGATCGAGTTACATCAGCGTCGTCTGCTTTCTCGGTGAGGTTGTCAGGAGTGGTCTCATGCGTTGTGCCAACCGCCCATTGTGATCAGCAAAAATGGGCCTCGTTGCACGGGGAACAACAATCCCTTAGAGTGAACTTGGGAAAGGCCCACAAAAGAAATCGGCAGCGGCGGCAGAATCTCGTGTCAAGCAGAGTGTTGCCAGTAGAGAGGTAACTTCATTTGCCGATGCACACTTCTAGCCAGTCCGTTGGTTGTGGGGTGTAAGCCGTTGTGTAAACTCGACTCCATCCAGGAGGTGTGGGAGGTGACGCACGAACCCAGTCAATACAGCAAGGCAATTAGAACAACGAGCGCTCTATGACACTCGTGTGACAGTACACGGAGAGTAAAATGGAGTTAGTATGACATCTGGCCGATGTGTAAACCTGCCAAGCATGTTGAAATACATACATACACATTCGACAGTGGAGAGGGGACGACAAAACTGACATGCATATTTTGACGCTATATGCACGATTTGGTCCATGTGCGGATATCGAGATTGACCCCGTGTCAGACGAAACGCTCGATGACCAATTTGACTAGTGTGTGCCTGTGTGAGCCATGTTGCGCAACGCTCCAAAAATTTTGTGGCTGAAAGCTAACGGAATAACGGAGCGTGGATGTTTAGTACAGTGTCACAAATAATCGTCCCTTTAGGTCAGTTCATGAGGGCGCGACCAGCAGAACTGCTATATTTCCGGATAGTAAATATCCGGGTACTCGATCGAGCTCAACTGGGATGTCTGTCACGCTGTTTGTAGCACTGATTCACGGGTGAGCATCGGCGACTGGTCTCTAAACAGGCGGATCGTGATGGGTATGTACCGTGAGCTCAGTAATAAAATCCAGGTAACAGGCCTCTCTGGGGAGGTGTCTGTCGTTTGTCAAGCATAGGGCCTATGTCAGCGGCCCATAGTCTGTGAAGAGGATAAAGATTCTATCCTCAAGTACACGTCAGGGTTGATGGATGCTGAGACATACCGTCAGTTCATTTAAAAGAGCACTGTATCGCGGTTTGGGTTGTAGTCAGCGCTTAGCGGAATAAAACCGGTGGGCATCAACTGTCACGGAGTTGCTGCTGAATGACCGCTGATACAATCAAGTCTCTCACATCCACAGTTGGCGTTAAAATGTTTGACGGATAGCAACGTGACAGTGACACCATATCGGTGATGATCGCTTCTAGATCAATAAATGCCTTTGCGCGCAGCCGCGATTAAAAATGAGCTCACCAAATCTTAGCACTTCGATGAGCGGTTACATAAAACGGGTACGACCAGGAAGAAAACGACTGCAAAAATACGCTGAACCATCGAAACAGCAAGGTTGTTCGGACTCCGGGTAGTCCATTATTGCCTGCACTTTCTCGCGAAAGATGTGCAAACCTGCTATAAGGTAAACTGTGACGTGAAAAGGTCGTGTGGTGCATTCCAAAGGAGCATTCACCTGAGAGTACTGCCATCACACTCTGAGACAGTCGGGCGGACAGTGAAAGCAACTGCGCACATCGTTCTTCCTGTGATGAACTAGCTAGCACGATCCTATCTAAGCGCCTTTGAACACCGTCTACTACACGACATACATTGTGGACATAGCGTTGAATATTCTGAGCAGCGCTCCTAGGACCAAGCGATATGCGTAGAAATCCAAAAAGTCCAAACGGCTTCATAACAGCTGTTTCTGATATCTATTTGGAGTTATAAGTATCTGGATATGTGTTAATCCAGGACGTCCGCTGGCTCTTTGAGACACGCTAGGAATTATTAGGCAGTCTGCACTCAGGATAATCACACCTGTGACGCAGCAAGCGTCCACCAAATTTGAGCTCACTGAACAACCGATTCGGAACCAAGAAGAAGACTTCTGTAATAGCGAGTTTCGTATCAATAAAACGCTAAGTTACGAGGACCTATAAGAAAAGCAAATGGAAAATTTTCCGAAAAATTACGCTACCGAATCAACAAATGTACGATTACTGATAAGCAGTCGAGAGTTTGGTTTATTTTCAAGTTGACCGTCAAATATTTGATCGCAGCCTTTGCATTCAGATAGGCTTTCCAGTCAGCCTCTTCCGAGAAGAAGCATTAGATTCGAGTTTCGCTCTCATTAGTACCTACCCTTGCCAAAGCCGGAAAGGCGAATGTTGCGAGCAAGTGTGAGTACTGGGCAACTTGAAAATAAACCAAATCCCCGACTACTCATCAGTAATCTNAGTTCTGGGGCTAGCACCTCGCCATACACAACGGACGTGACATCACTAGATTTACTGGCAGTGGTCAGTAAGGTGTAATGAGGCGCTCGCTATGGATCCAAGTTCACACTCAGTTACGCGCAGTTTGATCGTCCAATAAATATCCTTCTCAATATCCAACGACAGAGAAAACAATCGATCTTCGAAACGGTTGACGAGAAGGCGCTCGTAACGACTGGATTTAATACGGCACTAATTGAATCGGTGTTCAAGGATATTGAATCTCTCACCTTAAATGTGAAGATCTTCAGGAATCGAACAGAGAATGTGCTCGCACAACAAGCTCAACAACTGAACAACACTCATTAATGAGGTACGATGAAACGGGATTGAGCTCACTCAAACAACTGGCCACTTGTTGAATCGAGGCGAACTGACTGTTCGTGGATCGAGAAATGATGAAAATTACAGGCCACCCAACAAAATATACAGGAGGAAAACATTTAATTTTGGCATTCAAAAATTTACAGGGACCCGACAGAATGAGAGTAAGGGAAACGGTTGTGGTGGCCGGTGTAAGAATAAAGATGAAAAACGCAGCTTAATTATGGGAATTTAATAACACAGATAACAACATTTCAACACTAGTCAAACAAACCACAGCAATATCAAAATACTAGAACGTGCCTTAACAAAATCAGTAGTCCATTGAAGAATGGGCAAATTTCGGAAACAAGCTTCGGAGTCTGAGCTGTATCAAGCTTTGATGATATATCCAGATGCTGTTTCTTTAGTGGACTGGTCTGTCGCGCGTGTAATTGGAACGGTTAGTTCTGTGTTTGTAAAGGGGCTTCGCAAATACTGTTGGGAAGATTTTGCATGTTGAAAAGGGACGTTCAATAAGAACCGAATTGATGAAGATTGGGGGTATAATCACCGACTTTCCATTAGATACAAGACAGTCGTCAAACATTCAACGCAACATTTACCTCAAACATAAGCGTCCATGGTTTAGGTAAGTGTTCGCTCTCCTAAGAAGTTGACCACCGAGCCTGTAATGTCAGAATTTAGGAGTAGATATGCTGTTCGGCGGTAGGTAATCACCGCATTTGTGTCGGTTGTCATCCACATTTTTTGGCAACACGTGCAACGTTGACGCCCATGGACTATCAGGCGAACGGATAATACCGGGCTGAAGCGTTTGCTGAGACTCTATTCGGGCAAATTTTAGATTGTCAGGAGATAATTGATGCGGCACACTCCGAACTGGTGGCTTTCGTTTGACGAGTTGGTGCGCGACATAGGGAGATCATGACCGGGATCTCGTGACGAAATTCGCAAGAGAGGTACTTATAAGGACGGCAAACTACGAGATCGAGTAGCGTTGAACTGGTCGCAGCCACATGTGACGTATTACCCCGAACGTCGAGTTTTGCCAAAGTATCAGTTAGCCGCAATCATGGGACGTCGGCTTGCAAATCAAAATATCGAGTGTAATGATTATCAGTAATGTAACATATACATATGTAACATACACTGTGAAATCTAGGAAAACCAAGTCGGAGACCAAAGGTTGTACACGAAAATCGACAGCCGTAGGTTCTATTGGGTGTCTTATTTGCTCCTCGGGGTTATACTGCCAGATTCTGACCATAGAACTGTTGTCGAATGCAGGACAACACCAATCTCCGTTCTTGTGTTGATAAAGAAGTTCATTTAGAAGGTCGAATCTCCCAGTGGGAAAAAGAGCTTGACTTTTGACAGGTCTGTTGCTGTTGTTGTTGCTACGCACGGTCCTGCTAGATTAGACGCTCGTCACCCCAGTGTCTACGTGGTGCTGAACATCATTCGTTGTTTCCACTATACATACACCATCCACCATACTAACAGAATTCGGTGATCCCCAGTTCAGGCGGCGATCGGACACGCGTCAACAGAATTCTGGATGGTGACCTGGCACGCTGAATGCTGGGACGAATGTCTACCACTTCAACTTGCAACTGAGCTATCAAGGCGTTTGGTGCTAGAAGGTTGTGTTCACGATGTTCGTCAATTTTCATACACAGGACAGACATGTCGAATCATCGAAGACCAACGAAATGTACGCAGTATGGTCAAAGTAACCATCTGCCTAACTAGTGACGAAGGCGCAGTTTCTCGAAAATGTCAGTTTGACCAGAAGCTACCAGTTCACCCTACGGACGTGAAAGATGCGCAGATGAAAGTCCATGTTTGTAGTCAGGAAGTCGTATCCCCAACTCTTGCTAAGGAGAGTCTAGAATAACCCACCGGTTGCAACAGGTTCCGAAGAATTGATGGCTTCTCTACCTCCAACGGTAATCTGTGGGACGTATATTCGAGACCCATTTGCTCCGACGGCTGTAGTTTGTTCAGAGTCTTTTATTTAACAGACTTATAACGATTAATCGCTGAGCTTAGTCATATATCACCATCAGTGTTCGGCATATTGCTCTGAAGGCGTCGTACAAAAAATGAAGCTTGTACGAATAATCTGTTGTACGGCGATTACAAAACTTGTTAATACGACGAATCACAACTCTGGATAAGGTCGATCAAAACCAGGGACTGATGGCGTGATCCATGACGGGAAGGACGAAAATTCCGACTGAATGCCCCTGCCGACTAAGAGATTTTATAAGGCATATATACATTGTATATATATATATACATGAACTATACGCATTCGAAACGTAATATGGTGAGAGGAAAAATTGGTTTACTGAACTCGAACATAAGTGATAACATATGATAAAGACGGGCTGGTCGAAGTGTGGCACCGAGCCAGCCGAAGGCGACCAGCTGAGAATAACACCAGGAGTAAACAAGGAACCCAGTGTCGAAAAACAAAGTTTACATGCAAGCGGGCGCGCGATAAGAAGAAACGATAATACGACGGAACGATTAGCAAGCGCGTGATGTGAGCCGTATTGTTCAGTGCGCGTCGCATTTGTCGGTATTTTCACTCATTCAGCTAAACGTTTGAGCACGTAGAACATGTTGAAGCAAAAAGAGAACAAATAGTAATCAAAACCCAAATGTAGTCAAAAAATAAGTGAAAAGGGCCGCTGCAATATTCACGGATTCTTCATTGAAGATAAGTTTGATGTTTGATTGATAGTTAGCAGTCCTACGTTGCGAATAGTGATGTTCTATAAGTAAGTTCGGTGATACATTTACTGATATCTCTTTCACTTGCTTATTTTGTCGGAAATCAATTATGCACCTCACGTGTAATGAGCAAGTGGGTATGCGCTGGACCATCGTCCACTTACAATTCAAGACGCATTTCCTGAGGAGTAGTCGAAAGGTGTGTAAAAAGGAATCAAACTAAAAGAACGCGTTAGAGTTTGGAAAAAGCCGTATATTTCCAACAGTGTTAAGAAGTATGATGATCAGTTAGTTCTTGCCGAATCTGGGAACAACGGCAGCAAACAAGAGAAGGAAGAAAAAGCGCGAGGTGTGCTCCAGCCCAGTCGGCGGTACTCGAAAGCGCGCCAGGCGAGATGTGCGCGAAAATTTCGAGTAGGTTAGATAACGATCGAAAAGATACAGGTTAAACAAACTTGAAGAATGGAATCCTAGAAGACTCGTTAGCAAATGAGAAGGCATTAGCTGTGTGAACCTAGTTGCACGGCGAGAAAATGTAGCACTGACTTCGTATCAGGCCTCCTATAGCAGGCGTACACAGAAACACACATACTGAACGAACAGGCAGTGAAGCGGAGTTGCAGCCGGGAGCTTTAGAGGCGCCACACGATTGCTGGCAACTACACACGCATTTCGCTTAATGCAATTCACAGCAGGTTGTCTTCGGTAAAGATTGCGCGTGTTTCTGGTCATTTCCCGGTGGTTCGCTGCTGGTGTGCTGAATATAATTCCCCTAGAAGTAAAACATATCGTTGAGAAGTCACCGTCGCCAGTGTCAATTCATTTCAGCCGGACGACAGTATGTTGCGTCAGGGATTCGCCAGGCTGCCTAATGTGAGTCCCACCAAAAGAAGTCAGATTTTCAAAGCTGAATTAACTCTCACTCTATTTAGCTGAGATGATCTTACGACAAAGGGACTTCCCTTTCTCTCCGTTTTGTAAAACGAAACAGCCGAAACCGGAAAGGGATTCACACAGACCGTCGTGGTGTTTGTACTGCAGTGATCTCATAGGCCCGAGAGAGTAAAGACCGGTTGACTTTCCATTTAGAGTGTATCAGTAATATTGATATATCGTCAACTTTAAAAACTGTGCTGCCTTCAACTGTGGAACCAAAGAACTGCTTCCGAACACTTATAGTCAGCAAAGGCCAGGTGACATCCAAAGATGAATTTTAATTTGCCATGTACGCCAACCAGTGCAAGCGCAGTAGAGCTGACTGACTTGTCGGGAATCATTGATCACAGCAGGCCGTGACAAATCTTCAAAGTTACGGAACATCCAAGCTTAGAACTGTATGGGCAGGAAGAAGGAAGTTTCCACCGAATCTCAACTAAAAGCTCCGAAGCTGCGGTCCGGAAAGTTGAGGGTGACCCAAGCTAGACGTCTAGCATGAACTCTGCTCAAAATTCCGGGGTATCTAGATGAACATCACCTATGTGCGCGACCTCAAAACCATCACACCAAGCTAATCAGGCAGGGTCCACTGGATTTCCAGCGGCGCTTAACCTGGCGTTTCATCAATGATATCAAAAGCTTATGCAAATTTGTCGCAAAAGCCCGTAGAGCTAAAGCCGGTGTGCTTCAGCTAGCCGGCCCGCAAAGGCTTACTAGCTCGGATAGTGAAGCTTCTGGCTGACTTCTCCAGCACTGTGTCTCCAAGCAGCATGCTGAGCTGCTCCGTGACAAAATGTTAACACTTTTGGAGGGATCTCCCTAGTAGATACCACAGCGGATGCTGTGATAATGAAACCCCGGTGGACTATACTCACATCCCGTGGCCGGAATATATCTCCCTTTAGTCATTGCTCATGGAGGTGCACAGTTAGCTATTCTGCTAAGCAGCCTGTCTACATAATCTTTTGCTGTAGGAAAGGTGACTAGAAGCTGGAAATCGGCTATTATCACTTCGGCCCTCGAGGGCGGGTGACGCACTCAGCCCTGCAACTAGCGACTGATTGCCCCTATCCTGTTTGTTCAAGGCCCATGAAGCGTTCGTTCACGATTCACTAACTAGATTTTNAACACGGTTTCCCCTGCGACCGCTCATGTACTACGATGGTGCCGTTATCTTTAAACCAGTGGAGCACCACTTCAGCACTGAGTCCGTGCTGCTGGCCCTCGTTTCGCCTTCGCACCCTGACCACCACCTGTGGAATCTTCAGGTCCAGGCGACGCTCATTCCCTCAGTTCGAACGTATTAACTGACTGACCTCGGAGATAAATCCAGTAGATTATTTCGTTTGGAGCTCAGCAAACCAGTGGGTGGTTTCGATGTGTCAGCATGGTGGTAGTTAACCATAACAGTGGAACGACTATGGTGACGTACTGAGGTGGGCTGAGGTAAAGCTCTGATAGCAGCCACATCGATGGTAAGCGGATATCATTCAGATGAGTTGGTGTGGTTTACACAGGTGACCACTGATAGCACTCTGAGTTGAAGTTTAGTGGGATAGATAACAATAAAAAATCACCCAAACGTCGAAAAACTTGGAACGGCTGTGTGCGGTACTCCTCTGGGCTGGAGCTGGCAAATAAACTTATATCAATTTAGGAATGAGCGGAATCCGAGCCACGTAGCACTTCCTTGATCAGGCACGGGGAAGTTTGTGTTGCACTTCTTGGCCCAAAGTGCGTCCCCTAAGATTCGAACATTCCGATTAGCATGGTAACTAGTTTTCAGAGCGCCTCATATGTTTCATGACAAGCCTGTATCGAGTCAACTTCAAAGAATAAAACCTTGTCGTGCAGATTAGATGTGATATCACGATTGTGGGATGGGATATGGATATGCAACGGCGAGTCGTTTGACACATCCGCAACCTCTACATGGACGCCAATAATTACAGTCCTCTTCAGAAACTGTGTAGTGACGAAGTCCTTGAACTCTTCAGCGGTCGAATAATCTAGAATTGGAGCATGCGACCAAGTTCTTTGCGAGTGATAGCGGGTTCACCAGGAGCCAAATTTTCTTCCCTGGCAGCTACTGGTGGACCACGAGTTGAGAGGTTATAAAAATATTATGCCTAGTGAACGACTGCTGGGAATTAGGACTAAGCAGTGCGGGGAATTCGGCAGGTAGTGAAGCATACTGTAAGTGAGCTTCAGTGAATGTGACTGGTAGACAGAGGAGATCGGTGTTGGATGACTGAACCGTGACCGTCAAGTTGGTGGTTGGTCCGATCAATCGATAGTGTTTCATGTCCGCAGAAAACCGAAATAGTTGAGAACATCTGTGCCCAAAATTGTGAAATGCATCAACAACGGGAAATATCCACCTGCACGTGCATCTCAGCCTTTGTGTCGAAACAGTGGCTGTAAGTCAAAATTGAAGAGGCGTTGGCAACTTTGAGTGTTAGGCCACGACAAGGTGAGGTTCGACCTTGAGGTATGGCGGTGGGTTCAGTGTCAACAAGTGAGAAGTGAAACCAAAACTAAGTGGACGCGCGTAGTACGTTTCAA
>QNGE01006914.1:0-27143 GCA_008508345.1 Paragonimus westermani
TTCCGTATAATAAAACAAGAATTCCTCACAGCACCTCAGTTTTCCAAAGCAAATCCGTTATACACTTATTTGAATCAGGTGATTGGGGAGATTACGGTGAGCTGAACCTACGGAGAATATCATACAATTCGTCTATAAATTTTAGTCAATGACTGATAAATATGAATGGTCTGTGATTTATTTCCCACTCACACTTGCAATTCTTCACACCATTCCATTTCGAGTTATCAGGACAACGCAACAATTATTACTGTTGACATGATTGACATCAGTACGGCGTTGTTCGAACAGGGTTCTACAATAAATGTTGCATTCTCATTCAATCTGTCAACATCAACCGATGTAGTCATGTTAGCTCTTACAATATATCCCGCAAGCGGTACACCTGTACGTTGTGGATAAATTTGCTTGCCGAAGGTGTTTATTGCAACGAACACTTGTCTGAAAGCTGAGTTCATTGGGTGCACGTAGAAAATGTTGAACAAGATGGACTGATGAACGGTTTCTTATTGTCGTTCAGAGTGGTTTGTCACAGTGTTGTTCAATAATAATTGTATGACTAGTTTTGAAATTTAAGCTATCCTCTCAACATTTGGTGTAAGATAACATTGGAGCCTACAGAGGATTGGGGTGGGGATTTCAAGGAATAAACAAATCTGCCAGTTGGCAAGTAGACCAGAAACACTGTGTGCGCACGCACTATCTCTGCCATGTGAACTTCGGTGTCTAGCGAATACACTTAACCATGAACTAAGAGGACGAAACAATCAGTAATATTTCATCAAACAATCATGTTTTGTGAGGACGTTTGTTGAGGTTATGCTATTCTCCAGTGATATAGTTAGCGGACGGAGATTCTCTAGCTCGGCTTGCTTTTCAGGCTACCCTCCACCGCCGCCGCCGCCACCGCCACCACCACCAATACCCAGTGAGTGCAACTTGAAGAATAGCAAATTTTATCTGCAACTTAGTGAATGGCACGAAATCTGATCAGAAGTGAAAAGTATCTGGTGCGCACGGCCATCAGTACTGAGATATATGGCAATTTTCAAATTTAAGTATCTGATAATTGTTCAAAATCCCACTAGTTAAAGCAACTCTGCTAAGATTAGACAGAGAGCATTCTGGTGTACGCAGTGACATCCTTGCACAACGAGATACAACAAATTAGCTCAGGGTTTAGTCGCTATCCACAGGGTGGAGGGTTGGCTTACACAAACCGTTGTGTGCCAACTTGAATATCTGTGTGGAAAAAAAAGATAGTTGTTTATAACGTTTGAACGACGTTGAGAATATATTGTGAAGGAAATGGTAACGGTGGTCAGAAAATCAAATACGTATTGTAACTATCAGGCGAGTTGCTCTGTTGTTTAATCTCGGTGCACATTTGTCACGATTGAGCTCGCCAATAGCCCTCTGGTGCCAAACTACTGAGAATATCCCTTTGATCAGAAGTTGCTCTCCTTCCCTCTCCGGCATTTCAGTTTCAGCGAGAAGCATTCGTAGACAGTTACCCACGCCTAGTGTGCTGACAACTGTGGTCGTATAGCAATCCGTGAGTATGAAGTGGGTATTAACGTCGGCGATTCTATCGTGTAGCGTGAACGCGTTCAATGGAGTACAGTCGTTAGTATCCAACTCGCCGGTGGTTATGCCGCGCCCGTGCGTGTTTCGGGGCGTGAATACCCATCCACAACACACACCGGGGTTACGCTCATACATCGTGCGTGCGACCGCCACACCTACCGGCCCCAACCTGCTCATCCATCCCATTTTGCCCGTAACACGTCGGAACATATTCAGCCTCATGCAAACTTGGTTTCCAAAGCTTGTTAACCTACCAAAATAGCGGTGCAATCTCGGTAGAATTGCATTCAGCATAGCTTGCAGCGAACCGAAGACATATTCATATTTGCCAACAGTGTCCGGCAAGCTGATTTTTTATGTGGGAGTGCAAAACTCCCCCGGTGAAACACTGACTAGTGCTTCGTTTTTGTACCACAGTCTGCAAACACAGTATGGCTGGAGGAAACAACCTCATATAAAAATGTACTGTAAGGATGTCCACATTGCACGCTTCGGTTGGCTACGTTTTGCTTTGGTAGTTCTCAGTTCACAAAGGTGCAAGAAATAGTCGGGCATTTGAAGACATCCTGAGTGACTGCGTCTAATCAGCGTAGTAAATGACATAAAGAGAGAGAGCAGCGTGCAATTCTCATATGGTACATTTCGTTGAACGGCTTGAATTTTACCACATGACTCAGAGTTGACATAGGGTCCCCGCAGGTATTCACCAGTTGATAGAGGCCACGCACGATCCAAGTAAACAGATCAGTTAGCATACACAGTGTTTAGATAATCCTTACAACCTACCATCCAACACCGTTCCCAACGTAGCACAATGGTACGAATGAATATGTTGGGAATAGCACAACGCTGGGTGCGAGTTTTGGTACTCTAGGTTTCCACCAAGAATGTAGTTGATAACATACTGCTACTGATTCCACTGTCACTTTCGTGTAGCATTGGAAGGTAATTAATTATTAGGCTATAAGCATTCAACGGCACCATTTGTGCAAATCCTAATCTGATGCTGACGATTCGCTTAGAGCACATTTCTATGCCCATCGAGTGTATTTCTTTTAGGCAGATAATTTAGCATGATCTGTTCAACCAATTGTGATACATACTTCCAGCAGTAGAACAAAATATTATCGCATTTCAGTTAGGAATCTGATGTGTGCCAAATGTGGATGACGACTTCCCATGGTCTTTATGCAGTGGGTCAGTCCAATTTGTCAAGCGATAAAAGCCTGCCGTTTTAATTTTGTTTCCGTTCCAGCGGATGCCAACGCATATCCAAGTAATTCGAACGCATGGAGTGTATTTTCTGAACAAACGGAAGTTGGCACATCCTTGTGCAGGCAATATATTGAGTGTTTCTCTTAGTCTGTTAATCAGAAATTGATCAATCCATCGACAGTTCATGCATGAGACGAGTGTGGGCTTCTGAAAATGGAGAAATATGGGCAGGCGACAAGTGAACATATAGCAGCAGCATCCGGATGAGAGATCACGCCTGTTTATTCCATATTCGTTGTACACTCTAGTTACACAAGTAGAGAAGCCGCGCAGAGTGAAGTTGTTTGTCATTTCGAAATGACTCATGCTTCTGCCGCTGACTGTGTCTGAACACTACCCCACAGAGTTCGATGGAATGCTATTTTGAAAATTATTCACGCTCTCACGCGAAACGTTTGCAACCAAGTTCGCTATCCACTCTCACTCCACCGTGTTGTTGATTTACGCTTGGGTAATTAACCATCTGTATCACCACCTGTAGGCTGCATACTGACCAAGTCTATGATACCAAATGACATACGAATCCTGCTGAACTTGCATGGTCTGCCAAGATCCTCTGTTACTGGAATCCGGAAGCAAAGCACGATTGAATAAAGCTGAACTCACGGACTTATGTAACCAATGTCATATCGAACAATTATACTTCAGTATCAGTTAAAAGTACAAAATACCCTGTCTAGCGCAACATAAGACATTTCAAACAAGTCCAAAATTATCACCCATACGGTATGAAATGCGAGCCATCAAATGCACCTCTCATTTTGTTCCCGTTTTGTAGTACGATGTTCGAATCCCATTAACCGGGGATGCTGCTCCGATAAAATCGCAAAGTATGCTTTCGTATTGGAGAAGAAGGAATGTCAAGTGTTTTACTACACAGGATGCGGCGGTAACGGAAATCGGTTCGATACCCTGCAGGAGTGCACTGATTTCTGTAGAAGGAAATTTTGAGAATCGTTCAATTGTGTCACGTTTGCGAATTCAAATAAATAACTTTAATTCCTCTGAGGATGTTCTCCACGTTCGCGCTGAGATCGAAACTGTGCACTATTCTCCGTATTGGAACAAGTATCTCCTTGGAAAATGAGTGCACTTTATGAGGTGTACGTAGTTTGTTCTCCTTAAAATGAACACACATTAGACCGAATGCCTTGATGCCACTCTCGCATGTTGTGTCAAGTTTGCAACCACGTGCATTTTTCTCACATCAGTCATGCACAGATATACGTGTAGAATGTTGACTCGGAATTAACACGTGGTATGGAGGGCATGCTGCAACATATGATGAGAAAGCGCAGATCACCAGACAGAATGATAACTGCGGATAATCAAGGACATCAATCGGTACACCAATTCACAAGAAGACTCGCCAAGCGAGTCAGCAACCACTTGAACAAGCCTGTTTTGAGATGCAGAATAATGATTGGAGAAAGCTTTGCTTCGTACTGGGTTACTGTGAAGTCTCAGAGACTGAATTCCAAGTGACGGTTGTTTCTGAGGTTATGGAAACATCAACAGAATCATAAAGATGTCGGAATCACATAGATTAGGCGGCGGTGCTGGTGGTCAACAGAGAGACTGCTGGAAATTCCCAACTTAGATTACGGGACAAAATTGTTGGTCAGGACAAGGCATGATCGTCACGTTACACGTTACACTGGTTCACACACATGCTAGCTGCGGGCTATTCGGATGGTATAGGGATAGGGGCTGATAGTTGGTGAGTGAACGCTCGAAATTAACACTCGCAAGCAATAGAGCGCCATCAGCGGAGATCTCGCAGAGACTTTCACTGGCGCTATTTGAAGGAAAATTGCATGACTGTGGGCCACCTGAATTCCGCTCATCAACGTTCGGCTAACATACATGATTGTGTTTGTTCCAAACTAATGCTGCACCGACCTTCTACCGGGCGACTTACGAACGGTTGGTGTGTCGTGGATGCGAGTTAATACACACCACATCTAGACAGCAGTCTGTGATGGTACTAGTCGCATCAACAATAATGCAGTGCGTGTGAAATGCACCATCAGAGACCACAACATACGTTCGATGTGGACTGGATAACATTGGGACGTGAACACTAACCGGTCAAGCAGGAACTCGTCTGCATATGCATCCGTCCCAATTGCGAAACCGGCTTGGCCAGTGGTTTGTTCCGAAAAGTGTTCTCGCAAGCTGATGTTGGGTGTGCGTGGTGGAATGACCGATGGGGATGACATTTGTGACACTGCACGAAAATCTTGAATCAATTTTCGGGTAAGACAGCAGATTTTGACGTGTTGTATCCGCTGGACACGCGTACAAGTTGTCAGCCTATCCAGGCACACTGTCAAAGGGTTTGTGCGAACAATATGACTTATTTCTACTGGCCGCAGGTTCATTCTCGAACCCAGCTCTCATCACGGCCAGCCCTCAGAGGAATGGTCGCACGCCAGTCCACAGCCTGGAGAAACGTTCGATGGCGTTTAGGTGATTTACCTGTGTACAACACCACCAGCTTTACGCCATTTGATGGAAACACCCTGCATCACATTCGTTGGACTGACTTGAGTAGGCTTACTGACGGAGTATTCTCGAACAGCAGAGTCACATACCTCACCGCACTAGTGACACAACGGTAATGAAGAAGCAAGTCTGTCTGATGCAAGGTCAGTTTAGTCTAACTAAACAAGTGCACCGTAAGGTTATGGATGTCCGCAAATGGACAGATGTTCGCAAAGCGGATTGAAAGCAGTATACTAAATGTGGTGTGCTGTGAATGCCACCTAACACGATTGTGAGGATGAAAATGATGCAATAATGACCGGAATATATGAGCAGTTCTGACAGATATTTGAGTCAATCCAAAAGTCCGTTATTACAAGATTAATGACACCAGACTAATTCTACGATTATACCTTTATGCCATTGTAGAACCCCACTGATTATGACAGTGGAATTGAATGCAAACTTGTCTACTTACGTCACACACGAACTTTCTGAGAAATATCTTGCTTCAGTTTGGAAATTGTTGAACATTTTGCTGTCCACATCGTAGGCGGCACTGATTCGTTTCTGTAAGCAGCACACAATTCAATGTCACTGAGGCGCCCTCGGTCATCGGCAAGATATCAGTCGAGTTTTCATCACCGCAACTGACAATTGATGATTCAGTTTTGAATGCCTGCTTTGTGCGGACCAAAATTGACTAACGGCGACGCGAAACAGCACGCAAATAGGGTTAGGTGTCACGCGGATGAGAACAATCTACGTTCTGAGGAAACCTCCCAGGTTATCGAAGCATTCGGAAATGTTTTCCTCACTCCGCTAGTCTTTTGCTAAATGAGCAGAGCACGCTCGCTGTACATGTCCACATTTTCTTCTCTTGGTGGTTACTATTAACATTTCATGACTACGCACCTTTCGTACACATTGGAAGTGCTTCAATGGTGGAATGTTACGCTGAGATCTGCAATCCTATTGGTCAACGCCAAAAACCGTTTACTGTAGAGCTGGTGTACTTTCGCAGTTTTCAACTTTCAGGTGACTATTATCGAAATCGTTGTAGGAGCGCAAACAAAATTTTCTCTCGTGAGCACACACCGTTTACATGTTCTCAGTCACCTGAGACCAAACATTCCAGTGGAGAAATGGTGGAAACTGAAGTGGCCATTGGAACGTCAGTTGATGCCCTGAGGGAATACACTGTTTTCCATCGGTGATATACGTGCGCAAGAACACCCGCATCAAACAGGGTTTGATGTACGTGGAACCATTAACCGGCTATTGTATATGAGGCTGGAATGTGCAAATTTCCCGTCCGTGTGGGTTCAGTGTCGTTAATATGAAATTCGTCCACCACGTGGGTGGAAATAATTCACCTGATATTCGTGGATTTGAGGCTAAATCGTGTATGTTCAGCTGAAGAACATGATATCGTACGGAATCGCTTGCATGCTGTTGCGAGAACAGGGAGTCTGAGTGGTGTATATCACTTGACTTCGAAAAAGTTTTGGACACGTCCACAAATGTCGCGCGAGGAGTTCTATGCGCACTTTATCTGTGCGACTGTACACGGATTTTGTAATATATCATCAAAATAATGCAAGGTGACATAACGGAGATGCGCTTTTTCGAAGAAATCCAACATTTCTCATTACCCTGATGCCGAATTATCCCACCAAACTTTCTGCAAAACTGTTATAGCAAGCATTTCGAAGAGTTAGTTTATTGAAGTGGAAAACTGACAACACGGTGCTCATCGAAATAAATAATCCAAAAATTTTAAACAATATTCGTTATAGCGAGCCTGAAAAATCGACATAATCCACCTCACCGATTGCAACGAAATGACCATGACGACCGGCTTATAAAGCAGTTATCAACTCTAATTGCGTAAATTTCTTCGTTACAAATTGAGAAAGGTGTGCTGGATCGAAATGTGATTGTTTTGCCTTAAAATTTCAAATGCCTCCGGGGTCAACGGTTGAAAGTGTTAACATATCGCAACATATGTATTCCTTCTGCGCTGATGAAATTGATTGAGTTGTCTAATTTGGCAAGCTGCACAAACGCATGAACCTCTCGTATTGGCGTAATAAAGATAGGAACTCAAGCGGATACTCAACTGAAATGTTCGTGACACAGACCCGCAGTGCAAAACAACGCAACCACTTGGACAGATTAGAAGTGGAGTATTGCATCCTACGCAAAAGCAAGATGTTCGTCATCAGATAATCTTGCCTGTTGCAAAATCGATTTCAACTTGAGAGCACCATTGTCTCTGTTACGTTGACGTGTGTCATACTTTGGAATCCGGACGTGCCGAAAGAAGTTTCATGAAATTCAGACAGGAAACGCCAGCTGAAAATTTAGTCGCATCTACTTAATAAATCGGGCAAGTTTTCATGAGCAATCTACGCATACATCATACCATCGCCACGAAGTCTAATGCACCGTGTGTCATGCGCTACAAATATCACCGGATGCTAGCGTTATCACTTGGACAGATCCTGGTTTTGTAACGCATGGCTTAAATACGGGATACACGGTATTTGCTATTTGTAACTTCAACGGGACCAGCATTGAAACCGCGGGCGACAGGATTTCACCAAACTAGCCAACTGGAGGAGGAAACACAAGCAGTTGTATCCACACTCGTCTGTATTACATGGATATTGCATGGAAGTACATGGATTACATGAACAAATGCTGATTGTGATAATCGTGGTTGTCGTACTTCGACGGCAAAACATGGTTACTGATGAGAACAATGGCTGAGAGATGATTGCTCGCTTCATTTTTGAAACCAGGCAAAGTGGTCGTAGATTCGAAACAGGTGCGTGAAAATTATTGGCACGTTTCTAATGGATCAGTTATTACCGGAAGGTGTATGGCTAACACTGAGAAGAAATTTGAGTTTTGTAGGTTTGAATCACGCAGGAACAGGATTGATTATTGAACTATGCTCAGCTGTTTCTTCTGTAGAGGATACATCGTGATGTGTGAGATGAGAACCGGAGTTCAAAGTGTGGAAGTAGCTTACGCCCCCACAGTGTTTCACGTTTATCTGTCGAAGGATGGTTCACTTCAACTTCAAACCAAGCACGTTATATTCCTCCATTGTGCACATTTATGTTTCCACATCTTCCAATGTTGACCTAGACCGATTGAGAGGATGAAAACAGTGACTTCGCCATTAATAATACGCATGTTGCCTTGCAGCTATGAAAACACGACGGCTGTTGACTGGTTATATTTATCAACACACAGGGATCAAGTAATATCAGTATGCTCTCAAACACGGAAACGAGCACAGAGCTGAAACCTGTTCATAGAATTTGGCGAGAGAACTTGGGGCGTGGCAGATATTTTAGGCGGTAGATTACAGCGGGCCGGAATAAACGTGCAGGAATAGCGCAGTTCCAATGGGCAACGTGTGAGCAAGATGACCAGTATGGAGAATGTCTATAGAGGGTGAATGTGGAAGATGAAATTACTCGATGGATAGGTCAGATTTGACGAGAAATTAATCACAGATCAGTCATATCTGTGATGTATCGGTTCACACTACTGACCACGTGAGATCGTTGAATACGTTTTGTGAAAGTGTGGCTCCCTCAATTAGTATGTTCAATACGAGCATCTGCAAGACATTTTCATATTTCGTATGATGTTCCTAGTAGCCCAGTTGATGGAATGGAAGTCAAATAATTTCATTAGACTGAACTTCCGTACGTACGTTTGATTGTGTTGCATCAGCATGTTTCGCAAACAGCTATCTACTGTGTTCAGATACCACACGACCTGAAGGCTGAATACTGATCACCAGTTCATTTGCTGATTGATTTCTTCAACCAAATCCCACGAGTTTTACTCAGTTGCTTGTCCCGTTGATTTCTTCTGTTATGAAGCTGTTCAGATGAACACGATGTTAGCGTTCAGTGTTTTCACATTCTTAACTCTCTGTTGAGGCTTGAGAACAGAACCCATCATCATAGAACATGAATATATCAAGGCGCTCTGTTAGGTATTCTTTATTACAACGTGGTGCATATTCTTGGTCATGGACAGATCAGAAGTGGGGTATTGCATCCTACGCAAAAGCAAGGTGTTCTTCATCAGTAATTTTGCCTGTGTTTGTCGAACAACGACGGACAACCATATGTCCACAGCAAACTAATTTCTTATTAAAGTGCACGTTCCACGAAAGATTACTTGATCAGTTCGAACGCACGTTTATCTCCAACGGACATAACCAGACGACAAATGTTCGGTTCTGGAAATCCCAATTTGTATATCTATCTATTCTCACTGAAATCACCAGAGTGAATTATATGCTGTCCGCAGAATATGCATCTTGCAATTGGCACAGCTGACAAACAGCTCAAATCGTCTGTCTGTTGTGAACAGAAATCACGTCCCTCTTCAGCCTCCTTCTGGAAACTCCACCTAATTTCTTCGACACAGTTCTCTCGAACGGATATGGAAAATATATCTGAACGATCCGCCTATTTGACCTCCGCTTCTGGTTGCATTCCAGGTCATATTTATTCTCACAAACGACTATAGCAGTAGCTTGGCTGGGAGAAGTGCAGACTTTCCACAACACTCGGAGAGTTGGATGCGTGTAACGGGGTTGTAGACTGCGATGCGCAAAATCACCAGAAATCGGTTCAGTCGACTAAATCGACAAGTCTCGACTCTCGTTGCTCATCCACTTGGTTAAATTAAAACCGCCTTTGGACGTCTCCTGTACGAACTGTGAGAACACACTTCGGAGGTATTCATCGACGTATAAACTCTCATCTTTCATAAACGTTCTCCGATTTGATACCAATACTTGGTGGGTGACTGGGTGTTCGCCGAACAACGACGGGCAACCATGCGTCCACAGCAAACTAATTTCATATTAAAGGGCACGTTCCACGGTAGATGACTTCATCAGTTCGAACGCACGTTTATCTCCAACGGACATAACCAGACGACAAATGTTTGGTTCTGGAAATTCCAATTCGTGCATGATTCCGAGGATAGTGGAGTGTTCATCAGGCTTGCCACATTCAGCGTTGATGCATGACTCCTTCTACTCATCGCCGTCAACGTGACCCAGTAGCATCCAGCCAAGTGGATTACCACATCCTCATTCGCACTTCCATGTGTACTCCAATATTTGACCACGATTAGCGGGAAAGTGACATCCTGCAGGCGCTTCCATTGCGCCACCTGCTCTGAAGATCGTATTACTCCTGGAATCTGCGGTATCTTCATCACGTATGTAAGTTTCCTGCCATCTATCCGATCTGAATCAATCTCCGTTGGGAATGCGATAAATTGGGATTTGTTTGTTACCGTTGAAACATTAAGTATGGTCGACCCGGTATGTGAGTCCAGCTCTCTCAACAACTACTCATCGACAAGAGTCGAGTCAGGTCTAGAGTGAAATAACGTGTTGGTTTATATCATTGCCTCGGAACCACGCAACCCAACTAAGAACACTCCCAGAGCTACTCGCTCGGACGCAAGAGGTGTTGCCTCGACGTGACGCACAAGGAGGTGCTGTTTAGACCGACAATCTCCCAAGCTACATTTGCTTCTGGATCTACAGTCCATTGAAGAATGGTTGGCCTCGAGTCATCACTCACATAGTCTCTTCTTTCATACACTCGACAATAGAGAATATTGCAAACATGCGAGTCCCGTGAAATTCGGCGCTGAGGGCATGTTACCGTGAACCTGTGAGTAGAATAAAAGTTTACTGTGGAATTAGAATCCACAGGAACAGTGAGAACACAATACATCATACTCAGTGTGCATGGGCCCATGTTTCATTGTTCATATGATAAGTTTGAATATGTCACGCAAACAGTGAGGAACATGTGACTGATGAACATCAAAGATGCTGAGGTTTATTCCCACTGGTTGGAGGGAAGGTACGGAGGATTGTCACCGAATTTCCCTCATACACGCAACCATGGACACACACTGTTCATGTATGAGGATCGCCTTACAGAGAACAAGCAACGTGGATATATGCAGTGTAAATATACCGAGATAATCTCCGAATTCTCCGTCTTCGCCATATCACAGTTTCAATGGGCAACGTGTGAGCAAGATGACCAGTATGGAGAATGTCTATAGAGGGTGAATGTGGAAGATGAAATTACTCGATGGATAGGTCAGATTTGACGAGAAATTAATCACAGATCAGTCATATCTGTGATGTATCGGTTCACACTACTGACCACGTGAGCTCGTTGAATACGTTTTGTGAAACTGTGGTTCCCTCAATAAGTATGTTCAATACGAGCATCTGCAAGACATTTTCATATTCCGCGTCGGTACTACTCTGCATGATGTTCCTAGTAGCCCAGTTGATGGAATGGAAGTCAAATAATTTCATTAGACTGAACTTCCGTACGTACGTTTGATTGTGTTGCATCAGCATGTTTCGAAAACAGCTATCTACTGTGTTCAGATACCACTCGACCTGAATGGTGAACGTTGTTCATCGGTCAATTTGCTGGTTGATTTATTCAAGCAAATCCCACGAGTTTCACTCATTTGTTTGTCCCGTTGCGCTGTTCTCTTATGGAGCTCTTCGGATGAACACGACGTTAGCATTCAGTGTCTTCATATTCCTAAGGTTTGGTATATGCCTGAGAGAAGAACCCGTTATTCATAGGACATGAATAGTTCAAGGCACGCTGTCAGGTATTCTTTATTCGAGCGTTGTGCATATTCTTGGCAGGCAGCTCAATGTGAGGCTCTCCGACACTTGATGAAACTCACAAACCCAGATTTTATTTTATAAAACGAAACCGATATATAGCTGATGATGTTTTACCAGGTTTCAAATGGAACTATAATCTGATGCATCCGTACACCAAACGTGCGTGCAAACACTTCCGTCGGGCTAAAGTTGACGACGATTAAAATGATGCCAGGCTCCATTCCAGTGAGAAAATATTGACGGCCGAAGTGAGAGGCATTCTCCTCATTGCGGTCTGTCGGTGTGAATTCAGTTCAAACACAACATTCGGTCATCCCTCGTTCCACTCTCTCACCTTTCTACGATGAGCGCTCGAATATCCGCAAGTCAATGATGAATGCTCACAATAATTCTTTACTACGGTCAAACTCTGATCACATAATGACGAAACAGTTCAGATGGGTTGCCGTGTGGAGTGACCATGGTGGTGACTGCGATCATGACACACGAGAGTGAAACGAAAAACGTTCAACGCTGTGATTCCTTTGGATGCACTCTGCGTATTTTGCGGACCACCTCACATGAAACACTCGAGATGGTCCAGATACTGTTTCCTGTCTCCGATCAGACGGTATTGTCAGACAGAAAATGCCTCAGTCCAGCTCGGGGGAACAATAAGCGACAATCTTCATTTTGATCGAACAGCTAATTGGCCGCGTGCAAAGTACTTTGCTGCACGAATCATAAATAGATCAGTTGTCCATAGGACGTGAGGGACCAAGTCTTCCGCGCCATCAAGCTTCCGCGTGCGTGCGATCCAAGACCAGAGTGAAAAGTCGGAATGTGAGAGCTAGTGTGGTTAAAATTCCGGGGAGTAAAACTGCAGGGCACACTTGTGCAGTGAGGTTAACTGACCACATTTTGTACAATGTGGTTTCAGCAATTCCCGTAATTTTGTTCATACATCTCCGTTCATTAGCATTTCTCTTGGTCAGTCCCTATCCGAATATCTAACACACTGCAGTGGCTACGCCTGCATGCCAGCTGCATATGTAATATAACTGAACAAATACAGGCCTAATTACGGCCTAATTACCGGAGTAATTATGGGACTAATTCCGTGGCATGCTGAGAGATGACATAACTCATCGATGGTTTATATTTATCCACTTGTTCGCCAAAACCCACTGGATCGGCTGTTTCGTTCTGCTCCAATTATTGATCATTCTTCATTTTTATTATTCATTACTCATCGACGTGGGATTGCTTGCACTCACGATACACATTTTCAAATCCTCGGTCTTCTCATTTAGTTCACATATCAATCAAATGATTATGACGTGGTGCTCCCCTGATATTCCGGACAGACAGACAGGCACCATGGAAATTCACGTTTTGTAGGGATCGTTCCATATGGCCACGCAGTGGACGCATCAATATCTCATAACGGCCATTTTCCGTGGTAACACGTGATGAGTCTAACCGTTGCGGTTGACTGTCTTAATCAGTGCCCACGAGATACTTGTAGGATGCACATGCCGAATGCCACCAGCAATGATTGACTTAATTTGCAATTCAACAACCGATCTCGTCAAATTCCCGTATGATAATAACTTGCCCAACAAACCGATATCCGTCCCCAGCGCCAGATCATATTCACTGACTGAAATACCTCTTCCTACTGAGATCCCCAAATTGCAATACCTTCTTCCTCACATCACACCCAAAACCAGCAGCCAGAGAATTTATCAGTCATCTGAACTGGTGTATCGACATCCCGGTACCCTAATGTCAAGACGCGTCGACTCGTATATACGTGATAAAATGCTCACTGAAAAATAAACCACGACACTTAAAATCCTTAAGCTGAGGCGCAAAAACACTAGATTTCTCCCTGGTGATGCAAGTGAGTAACATGTTGGAGTAGCTACAACGTCAAACGCAACTGCGTCATACAGACGAATTAGTAGAAGAAGAACAATAGCCTACGTCAAAAAGACGTTCAGTCCAACGGCTGCGAGGCTAAAGGTTCACACAATGTGGGCTCGACCGCAGATTTGGCATTGCACGTTCACATACTGCCGTTCACGTAAGTGTGGTAGGCATGTGTTAGACAACAATCAACGATGATTTAGCAAGTTCTTTGGAGAATGTACTTCTACCACCTGTAGATAACGCTGTCAATAACTCGGTAAAGACCCGTTTGGGTTACGAAGATGAATTTGTTGGTACTGATCCACCACAAATCCTCTTGATTTAACGAGTAAACCATAAACTTCAAATATGGTTTTGCCAATTTCTACTTCGTTTCCACCCAAATTTTGCTCACGAATCACTGAAGAGTGCAGTCATAAATATTATCCGTGAGGAGCCATCGTTCTAACCTTTGATGCGGATGGACAACGTGGTGGCTACTTTGCCATCATCAGCTTGTTCACAAGCGGATTAGCGGAGCTTGTGACCACACCGAAACCCCGTCTGAGAGAGTAGAAAACTGGCAGCACAAATAACATGTGGTCTAGAATACATTCGAAATACTGGTGTTTGAGAAGTAACATTACCTCAAAAGGTGCGAAATGAGGAGATGGTTTGAGCTGACTGGCGACCTTACCCACAGTTGATCTGGGTGCGTAGGGCGGTACTCGCGTCAAATGATTGCGAATTACCGTTCCAAATGAAACTCAGTTGCCCGCTCACCAACCTTGATTTTATCCTGTTTAGCAGTGATTATACAAACGTGGTCATGGAGAGTTCGGCTTGAATGCACTCGGCATATTAGTACCATCATCATTATGTCGTTGATTTCTGGAAGCAATATACACATCTTCATTCAAATGAAGAACGAGCAGTGACACCAAATTTAAGCAACGGATATGTACCGAGGAGAACGTGGAGACGGGCTCTCAGTCCAATGTTGAGAGCTAGATAGTTAGCATCATTGGACGATTGACGAGTCCCTCGCAAGAGTAGCAGGCATTGATAGTTTAACCATCGAATGAGTCGCAAATGCAATGTTACGTCAGGTGCCCTTCATCGTCATCTCTTGAAGGCCGCACGACGAACAGTCAAAGTGGACGAACACTGCGTATCACCGAAACCACTGACCAGTGGGGTGATTCAAGCAAGCGTTCTGGGGCCGTTATTGTTCTTCTTGTATATAAGTGAAGTTTGCGATTTTATCCAACGTGGCAAGCACTTTCCACCTGTTGGCGATACCCAAATCGTTCACACATTGCGCCAGCCCAGCAACACCGATTTCTTTCCGAAAGATGTGTCAAAGGACCTAGCGTCATTCTAGTTGTGGTGCAAAATATGGCTGCTGACGCTCTCTTTGAACGAACAAAAAGAGACTGATCGCGAATGTCAACTACCCCATGGTTCTGTCTCACTGGACGCTTACATCATTGATACCGCCACTCTCGCCCGAGATCTAGTTATACGGTATTCAACGCCATACGATCGCTCCAAACAAGTATGCTTGAATGTAGCAAAGACTGGGAATACAATGGTCTACGTCAAAAAAATGTTCAGTCTGCCGGCTGCCAGGCTGACACTTCACACGATCTGTGCTCCATCTGAGCTTGAGCAGTGCACGTTCATTCACTGTCGCGCCCACGTAGAACAGGTTGGCATGTTTTAGAACATATGAGGATCTAAATCTCAGTTCATTTATGGATAACGCTGTCAATAACTAGGTAATATCCTACTTTGGTTACGAAGATGGATTTGTTCACACTGACCGACCACAAATCCGCTTGCGTCAGCATGTGCGTGGGCCCTGTTAAGCTTAACTTTCTCCAATCAGGAAACCGACATCAAAACCATATATCTAATATTCCATGAAAACGGCAGTATTTGCGGCTGAACTCCGTGCATGCGCTTGAGCGCATAGACTAACGGACTGGGGTGTAAACTCATAATATACAATGCGAGAGTATGCTGCATGGATCCTCGATATATATATATATTCCTTCATTTCCAGAGTTTTCGGGGAACAGACGCTGTGAACTTAACAGTCAATTTAATCTTGGCTAAGCTGCATGGAAAACAAATTTTCGAGAAATCAATTCATGTGTGTGTATCTTATTTTCGATTATGAAATGCAACAGATTCAACAAGAGAACAAGCATCCTGCTCCAGTGATTGTGCGCTGTTTCAATTCAGAGGGAGTTCCAGAAACCTGTTCACCTGTGAATCTTGTCAACACACTGAGTATAATATCTTAACCCAACTGTGTGTATGCTGTGCAATTTCGGCTCTCAAATACGGCCGACTTGCTTCTTAGAGCCGTGTCGTTTAAGTAGACATTATCTAGAGCAGAAAACTCAGATGAACATCCATCATGCCAGATAAATATATGATATCATGGGTTATCTAGAAACATGCAGTGTCTTGTGAATTGATTTGTTTCTCCGTCTGAAACTCAACAATTATTCCTGCACAAATGACAGAATTACACTTCGGAGAAAATTGGTAGTTCAGGTCAGTTACATGCAGAATATTTCGCCACCGTGAATAGTTTAATGACGCATTAGAGCTTTTGACACAATGTAATCGTCACTCACACCATAGTGAAATGTCAAACTCAAGGTTATCCAACCATTCAAGCGTGTGCAACTAAGGCCTGTTCATGGTCGGATGTTTTTCCACTGAAAGGTGGCCCGACACCTCCACGTGTGGTTTCGTGAATTGTTTTCTGGTTTCTAACCACGCCATCATCATGCAACACAAACGGATGTGGCTACAACAGAGAGTTGCGTGGAGACTCCCTCAGAACCTGCTTTGAGAAGAGACACTGCAGTGGCCATCCTACCATCAACGACTCCCTCACACGACGCGGTGACAGGCCGATTGGCAAATCTTGTGAACGCACCAAGGCCTCAGCTAAAAGTGCAATCCGTGGGGCATAAATTGCGTTTGGTCCGGAATGCCCCAGAGGTCTGGTGTTAGAAAGTTAGTCTCTTCCTCGAACGATGCGTTTGTGAACAGTTTGCTCGAGTCAGCTTGCGGCCTGACATGCAATTGATTAGATTGGTTAGACGTGTCCTCGTCGTGCGCAGTGGCGAACTACGGTCCTCGGTGTACAGTTGGCGCTTGCTCGCCAAACATGATCCCATCCTGCTCAGTAGTGGGTGAACCAACGCCGTTGTGGATCGCTTATCTTGAGTGTATATGAGCGTAGAGCACCATACGGTTGTAGTTGATTATGCACAGCACTTGTGCACAAAACTCACCTTCTATGCTTGTCAGCTCGTTACGACCCGAGACATCGCAACTGTCCAGAGAATTTTATCCTTGAGTTCATATGCAAGTTACCGGCCACATAGTTTGCTTACTGTGTGTGAGAAGTTGTCTTTTGTTTCTCTGTAAATCTATCACACATCAGTTTGCTTGACGGTCTCCATAAGTCTGGTTATCCGTTGACAGGATGAGGGTCGTTATCAGTTACGTGTGTGCATTCATTTGCATCCGGTTGATGTAGCAGGCCACTGCGAAACAAATCCTGGATGAATGTTTATTCCAAAACAGCCCTGAATGCGAAACGCTAATCGACGTAATCAGGTCAACATGAAAGTGGATGACGGTCAAAACTTGGTGAGAGGCTGACATATTGGCTGTTTGAGATACCAACAATGTGTCACTTGAGTGGCTGTTCATATTATGAATAGAGATATACGCAATGACTGTTGCATGACGACCAGCAGAGTTCTAGGTGCTCACAATATTACGCATTGAAGTATCGAGTGAATGAAGATAATAGTATGCGAATCTCTCCATGGAAGCGAGTTCCACTCATGGATAAGTGTTCTAAGATCAGAGCAGCTCGAACATTATAAAGAGAGTAGCACCGGTCCATATTTGGCAGTTTATAAGTGAACGGGCATTGGAGAATCGAGCGTTCGTCGTCTGAGAGTGATAGACAGTAGTTCACTAGTGCTTCTGAATCAAGTTTGCGCAAGGTTTCAGATTCCTTGTTCTCAAAGTGAAATATTTCAGCGTTTATTGTGCGCACAACCTCGTGAATAAAGCAACGTTTCATGTAATGTGAGTAAAAATGTAGGTGGTTGATTATGAACATGTAAGTTCTGAGGAAATGGGATAGTTTCTCACGGTAGCTGGAATTAGGAGCTTATCATATCTTCTCTGATTCCAACGATTAGTGAGCACTCAACGAAGGACTAATCCATTCAGACCGGAGTGTCGAATTACACAGGAAAGCGTTATAATGACATCAGCTGAATTGCTAGACAAGTTTGAGATGACAACGCATGCTGGTTTGTAGAGACCCACAATTTTGTGATACTTAGCAATCCGAAACCTAAACAGTCACGCCAATTTGGAAACTAACACATCCGTATGCGTGTGCAGATATTTCCGTTGTAGGCTAAGTGCCACGTTCTGGGTTGCGCTCAGCAGAAGGCAGGAATGATGATTTTACATGATACGTTCAAGTTTCGTTTATCCAGAAGGACACTAGAAACCAACAATATACAGTCTGCACTCAGAAAGGAAGTACCTGCTGAATTGTCACGAGAAATCATGGATGTCATCACAACGCAGATATTGCATTGTTCTGTTCGCAATCTACCGAATGGACAGCGGTCATGCAGGACCGAATAATGGAGGCCGTAAACGATACAGTCAACCTGTATGTCCCGCTGTGTGACTGACGCCTGACCTGCTTATAGTTGTGTTCGGTTTCCAGAATTGTGTAGACTTCGGTTTGGCTTGCAGTCACACATGCATATAAATGGCGGTTGCATGTAGATTCAAGTAAGGTCCGGGCCACTGAGAAGAATGAAGTTCGAATTCCAATTCGTCGCGATGTTGCTCATCACCGCGATCGCCCCCAGTCGATGTAAGTTGAACGCATACTTATTAGATAAGGCTTTACAATGCGATTGACACCACACCATGATGATCCGCTCGAACTCGCCAGGAAGTTCAATTATCGTGCAGTTATTCCGAAATGCGACATCATTCCGGTTTCATGAGCAGTAGTTATTTTCATACGTACATCTGACAGCAACTGCTGTCATAGAGACGAGAAACGCAACTTTGCAATCACGTTCGCTGAAAAGTATTTATGTAACATGGTCCACATAGTAATAATTTTCTGTTCTCCAACGCATAACTGTAAGCAGGCATCCGTCAACTTAAGTCAGTCGACACATGCAAAAACCAAAGCCGTCAGTCACGTTTGTCGGAAGGAAGCTCGTGTTGGATGGAATATTCAAACATGACTTTATTCACATCGTTCAGGTCATTGGGGAGAGCACGGTGAGTTCATGGTCTGTCTGTTGTAGAATCCGCGAATCACGACAGATTTAGACTACCCGAGTCAATTGTATTAGACCACACGTAGAATACGCAGACCGTATCCGAAAGAATCCCAAATTAGACCGTTTATAACAGAGCAGATTGACATGATTTGCTAACTACATTGTTGAGGATACAACCATACTCAGGTCGTTTGAACTATTCACTCAAGCATTCACTGCTAGATCTGCTAACAGTCAGCGAAATATTGCAAGTGCTGATCAAATTTGAGTAAACTGATAATTGAAGTATCATGTAGTTTGGATAGAAATCATTATGTCTGTTATTGTTGACTGTGATCGTAATTGTTAGCTAAGTCAAGGTTCATGAGTCTACTGTGTTGACATTGGTGATGTAATAGAATGGAGAATACTTGTAAAACAATTTGTCATTCAACACGCTTGTTTACACAAGACGGTGACTGGGGACACGATGGTGAGTTTCGGTTTATCTAACAGACAAATGTTACTCTAATTCGAACGACGGAGAAACCTGAATATTTGTCACTAACAGCCTCTGAGCAGAAACCGGTAGTCTGTATCCTAATAAATGTCGACGTGTATCATTATGTGTATTGAACGCTAATGTCGCGCATGTGACATCTCTCCCAACCAACGTTGTTTGAAAATTGTTCAAAACATAAGTGAACTGCTTCGATTCAAAACGTGTATCACTTCCTGCAATCGACTGCTAATCACTGAACCATATTCGAGAATGTTCCCGCAAAATACGTTTGTGGGACCAATTTACTGCATTCATAGTGGCGAGTGTACAAACTCGCTGTTGCTCACCCAACTCATCAGTAATATGCGAGATATTGACTTGATGATCATTTCTCACCACGTTCAGATATCTGTCAATAATTTCGTCAAATCTGGTTCATCTGTCCCATTGTTAAATGCCAGATGATCATCACGACCACGGTTAGTTTACTGTGTGAAACAACTGAAATATTTCGTTATCGTTCCGGTGAATTTTGACTAGGATTTTAGAAACAGTAAACCGAAATGTTGAAGGAGATTATACAGACTCACTGTTGTCTAACCGAATTACCAATAAGACGTGAAATATCGACTTGATGATTATTTCTCACCACATTCAGATATCTGTTAATAATTTCGTCAAATCCGGTTCATTTGTTCCATTGTTAACTGTCAAGATGATCATCACGACCACGGTTAGTTTACAGTGCCTGGACTACTTCGTTAGTATTTCAGTAAAGTTTGACCACGTTGGGCAGTCAGTGTAATCACTCATTAGTAGCCTGGTAACCTCCAAGCGTCAATCGTGAACTGACAACCAGTGAGGACGAGGAGTGCTCAAATGCCAACTGGTTGAATGGAAAATAAACAAACCGTTCCTCACTCGAACTGAACACACACTGACGGAACTTCGTCCAACAAAAGTTGTGCAAGTAACGCACGTTCCGTTCACGTATGACACGTCCATTTCATTGTTATGTAAATAGGGGATAGAAGCACGTGAATGTGCCATGGGTTGTGGTTTGCACGCGGACCATTTCCTCAAGAAGGGACTGTAGAATTATCATCACTGTATAATTGTGAGATCCCAGTTATTTGAAACATCTATCGCAACTCATTTGTTTATCTTCCAAACTCCAAGATCATGATCACGATCACGGTGAGTTCATGGGACAGTGCAATCGAAGTATTCTGATGCTGCTGTTATAGAGCACGACCGTGTTGAGCGGTTACCCATTCAATATTAGTTTGTGAACGTTCCAGCGGTAACCGCGAGCCGGTGGCAAATGAGGATGTGGTGTGTTCGAGTGTCAAGTAGTCATGTTCGACGTATGGATTTCTTTCATTTTGCCGCATAGATGTTGTGCGACTGTACCGAATAGGACTCTCGGTGGAAAGAGGGGATATGGCATTTGTCATGTGATTGGTCACAAGTTGGGTTTCACAAACTTCCTAGTTCCGTCTGGTGAGTTCCACGTGGCAACGTCACGGTACTCCCTGGCTAGCTGCCGTAGCCAGAGTGTATGTCACATTGAAAACATGCATTACTGAACAGAGCAGGTTGAGCTGTTCATGTTCGTGGATTGACTGGTTCCATCCATAAGTTTGAGCAGGGCAGTGGATAGATGGACTGTGCTAGATGTTACCATCTCGTTCACCGCACCCATGCCATAAAACAACAGGTGATAGTTATATAATCACGATTGATGTGGTTGGGTAGACAAAGGGCAGTGGTGAGGCAGGTGACTAATAGAGTGCTAAGCATTTAGACCCATGGAACTCAGAAGCCCATACGTAATTGTTTTCCCAGAGTTATCCGTATAATAGTGCAAGACTTCCCTAAACAAACTCAGCTTACTGAGGTCAGGATTTTATGTGCAGTTTTGAACGGTGTGATCAACCAGCAGGACTCGCTGTGTGACTGACGCCTGACCTGCTTATAATTGCCTTCGGTTTCCAGAATCATGTAGACTTCGGTTTGGCTTGCAGTCACACATGCATATAAATAGCGGTTGCATGTAGATTCAAGTAAGGTCCGGGCCACTGAGAAGAATGAAGTTCGAATTCCAATTCGTCGCGATGTTGCTCATCACCGCGATCGCCCCCAGTCGATGTAAGTTGAACGCATACTTATTAGATAAGGCTTTACAATGCGATTGACACCACACCATGATGATCCGCTCGAACTCGCCAGGAAGTTCAATTTTCGTGCAGTTATTCCGAAATGCGACATCATTCCGGTTTCAGGAGCAGTAGTTATTTTCCTACGCACATCTGAGAGCAACTGCTGTCATAGAGACGAGAAATGCAACTTTGCAAACAGCATTTAATTACACTTACTGACATGCATTTGTGTAATATGCTCCATCTAGTATCAATTTCCGTGCTTTCTAATGTGCATCTGTAAACGGGCATCTGTTAACTCAAGTCAGTCGATACATGCAAAAATCAAAGCCGTCAGTTACGTTAGTTGGATGGAAGCTCGTGTTAGATGGAATACCCAGACATGCCTTTATTCACATTGTTCAGGTCATTGGGGAGGGCACGGTGAGTTCATGGTCTGCGTGTTGTAGACTCCGTGAATCACGACGACATTAGGAGACAGTTTACTCACACGTTCAGTATTACTATTGGATGTTTCTACTGAGGCTAACCAGACGTGTAGATGTCTCATTGTCATGTCAGTTAATCAGGTATACTGGATATATTATTAAGACCTCCAGTGGAAACATGTCATCTACGACTCCAGTTAATAGCTCATTGTCACGTTAGGTCACAGCAAGGAAAACGGAGAGAGTAAATTCTATTTGTCGCGTGTTGAAATCTGGAGATTAAGTGGAGCATTCTATACAGCAAAACGATGTAGTATTTTAAAATGTATTTCATTCTAGTCAGACGTCATTATTGTTTGTCTGATGGAAGCTGGTGTGTGATTGAATGCTGAACCGTGCCTTTGTTGAAATCGTTCAGGTCATTGGGGTGGGAACGGTAATTGTTTTTCCAGAAATTTCCGTATAATAAAACAAGAATTCCTCACAGCACCTCAGTTTTCCAAAGCAAATCCGTTATACACTTATTTGAATCAGGTGATTGGGGAGATTACGGTGAGCTGAACCTACGGAGAATATCATACAATTCGTCTATAAATTTTAGTCAATGACTGATAAATATGAATGGTCTGTGATTTATTTCCCACTCACACTTGCAATTCTTCACACCATTCCATTTCGAGTTATCAGGACAACGCAACAATTATTACTGTTGACATGATTGACATCAGTACGGCGTTGTTCGAACAGGGTTCTACAATAAATGTTGCATTCTCATTCAATCTGTCAACATCAACCGATGTAGTCATGTTAGCTCTTACAATATATCCCGCAAGCGGTACACCTGTACGTTGTGGATAAATTTGCTTGCCGAAGGTGTTTATTGCAACGAACACTTGTCTGAAAGCTGAGTTCATTGGGTGCACGTAGAAAATGTTGAACAAGATGGACTGATGAACGGTTTCTTATTGTCGTTCAGAGTGGTTTGTCACAGTGTTGTTCAATAATAATTGTATGACTAGTTTTGAAATTTAAGCTATCCTCTCAACATTTGGTGTAAGATAACATTGGAGCCTACAGAGGATTGGGGTGGGGATTTCAAGGAATAAACAAATCTGCCAGTTGGCAAGTAGACCAGAAACACTGTGTGCGCACGCACTATCTCTGCCATGTGAACTTCGGTGTCTAGCGAATACACTTAACCATGAACTAAGAGGACGAAACAATCAGTAATATTTCATCAAACAATCATGTTTTGTGAGGACGTTTGTTGAGGTTATGCTATTCTCCAGTGATATAGTTAGCGGACGGAGATTCTCTAGCTCGGCTTGCTTTTCAGGCTACCCTCCACCGCCGCCGCCGCCACCGCCACCACCACCAATACCCAGTGAGTGCAACTTGAAGAATAGCAAATTTTATCTGCAACTTAGTGAATGGCACGAAATCTGATCAGAAGTGAAAAGTATCTGGTGCGCACGGCCATCAGTACTGAGATATATGGCAATTTTCAAATTTAAGTATCTGATAATTGTTCAAAATCCCACTAGTTAAAGCAACTCTGCTAAGATTAGACAGAGAGCATTCTGGTGTACGCAGTGACATCCTTGCACAACGAGATACAACAAATTAGCTCAGGGTTTAGTCGCTATCCACAGGGTGGAGGGTTGGCTTACACAAACCGTTGTGTGCCAACTTGAATATCTGTGTGGAAAAAAAAGATAGTTGTTTATAACGTTTGAACGACGTTGAGAATATATTGTGAAGGAAATGGTAACGGTGGTCAGAAAATCAAATACGTATTGTAACTATCAGGCGAGTTGCTCTGTTGTTTAATCTCGGTGCACATTTGTCACGATTGAGCTCGCCAATAGCCCTCTGGTGCCAAACTACTGAGAATATCCCTTTGATCAGAAGTTGCTCTCCTTCCCTCTCCGGCATTTCAGTTTCAGCGAGAAGCATTCGTAGACAGTTACCCACGCCTAGTGTGCTGACAACTGTGGTCGTATAGCAATCCGTGAGTATGAAGTGGGTATTAACGTCGGCGATTCTATCGTGTAGCGTGAACGCGTTCAATGGAGTACAGTCGTTAGTATCCAACTCGCCGGTGGTTATGCCGCGCCCGTGCGTGTTTCGGGGCGTGAATACCCATCCACAACACACACCGGGGTTACGCTCATACATCGTGCGTGCGACCGCCACACCTACCGGCCCCAACCTGCTCATCCATCCCATTTTGCCCGTAACACGTCGGAACATATTCAGCCTCATGCAAACTTGGTTTCCAAAGCTTGTTAACCTACCAAAATAGCGGTGCAATCTCGGTAGAATTGCATTCAGCATAGCTTGCAGCGAACCGAAGACATATTCATATTTGCCAACAGTGTCCGGCAAGCTGATTTTTTATGTGGGAGTGCAAAACTCCCCCGGTGAAACACTGACTAGTGCTTCGTTTTTGTACCACAGTCTGCAAACACAGTATGGCTGGAGGAAACAACCTCATATAAAAATGTACTGTAAGGATGTCCACATTGCACGCTTCGGTTGGCTACGTTTTGCTTTGGTAGTTCTCAGTTCACAAAGGTGCAAGAAATAGTCGGGCATTTGAAGACATCCTGAGTGACTGCGTCTAATCAGCGTAGTAAATGACATAAAGAGAGAGAGCAGCGTGCAATTCTCATATGGTACATTTCGTTGAACGGCTTGAATTTTACCACATGACTCAGAGTTGACATAGGGTCCCCGCAGGTATTCACCAGTTGATAGAGGCCACGCACGATCCAAGTAAACAGATCAGTTAGCATACACAGTGTTTAGATAATCCTTACAACCTACCATCCAACACCGTTCCCAACGTAGCACAATGGTACGAATGAATATGTTGGGAATAGCACAACGCTGGGTGCGAGTTTTGGTACTCTAGGTTTCCACCAAGAATGTAGTTGATAACATACTGCTACTGATTCCACTGTCACTTTCGTGTAGCATTGGAAGGTAATTAATTATTAGGCTATAAGCATTCAACGGCACCATTTGTGCAAATCCTAATCTGATGCTGACGATTCGCTTAGAGCACATTTCTATGCCCATCGAGTGTATTTCTTTTAGGCAGATAATTTAGCATGATCTGTTCAACCAATTGTGATACATACTTCCAGCAGTAGAACAAAATATTATCGCATTTCAGTTAGGAATCTGATGTGTGCCAAATGTGGATGACGACTTCCCATGGTCTTTATGCAGTGGGTCAGTCCAATTTGTCAAGCGATAAAAGCCTGCCGTTTTAATTTTGTTTCCGTTCCAGCGGATGCCAACGCATATCCAAGTAATTCGAACGCATGGAGTGTATTTTCTGAACAAACGGAAGTTGGCACATCCTTGTGCAGGCAATATATTGAGTGTTTCTCTTAGTCTGTTAATCAGAAATTGATCAATCCATCGACAGTTCATGCATGAGACGAGTGTGGGCTTCTGAAAATGGAGAAATATGGGCAGGCGACAAGTGAACATATAGCAGCAGCATCCGGATGAGAGATCACGCCTGTTTATTCCATATTCGTTGTACACTCTAGTTACACAAGTAGAGAAGCCGCGCAGAGTGAAGTTGTTTGTCATTTCGAAATGACTCATGCTTCTGCCGCTGACTGTGTCTGAACACTACCCCACAGAGTTCGATGGAATGCTATTTTGAAAATTATTCACGCTCTCACGCGAAACGTTTGCAACCAAGTTCGCTATCCACTCTCACTCCACCGTGTTGTTGATTTACGCTTGGGTAATTAACCATCTGTATCACCACCTGTAGGCTGCATACTGACCAAGTCTATGATACCAAATGACATACGAATCCTGCTGAACTTGCATGGTCTGCCAAGATCCTCTGTTACTGGAATCCGGAAGCAAAGCACGATTGAATAAAGCTGAACTCACGGACTTATGTAACCAATGTCATATCGAACAATTATACTTCAGTATCAGTTAAAAGTACAAAATACCCTGTCTAGCGCAACATAAGACATTTCAAACAAGTCCAAAATTATCACCCATACGGTATGAAATGCGAGCCATCAAATGCACCTCTCATTTTGTTCCCGTTTTGTAGTACGATGTTCGAATCCCATTAACCGGGGATGCTGCTCCGATAAAATCGCAAAGTATGCTTTCGTATTGGAGAAGAAGGAATGTCAAGTGTTTTACTACACAGGATGCGGCGGTAACGGAAATCGGTTCGATACCCTGCAGGAGTGCACTGATTTCTGTAGAAGGAAATTTTGAGAATCGTTCAATTGTGTCACGTTTGCGAATTCAAATAAATAACTTTAATTCCTCTGAGGATGTTCTCCACGTTCGCGCTGAGATCGAAACTGTGCACTATTCTCCGTATTGGAACAAGTATCTCCTTGGAAAATGAGTGCACTTTATGAGGTGTACGTAGTTTGTTCTCCTTAAAATGAACACACATTAGACCGAATGCCTTGATGCCACTCTCGCATGTTGTGTCAAGTTTGCAACCACGTGCATTTTTCTCACATCAGTCATGCACAGATATACGTGTAGAATGTTGACTCGGAATTAACACGTGGTATGGAGGGCATGCTGCAACATATGATGAGAAAGCGCAGATCACCAGACAGAATGATAACTGCGGATAATCAAGGACATCAATCGGTACACCAATTCACAAGAAGACTCGCCAAGCGAGTCAGCAACCACTTGAACAAGCCTGTTTTGAGATGCAGA
>QNGE01006915.1:0-16431 GCA_008508345.1 Paragonimus westermani
TACGCAGACCAATCAGCAAAAGCTGTGCAGTTTCACCACATCGGTTGTTGATGGCGAGCCTGCACATTTTGAAAATACGTGCCGACGAACTGTCGTGACGCCCGCAGTCGGTCCGTTTGATACAAGCTAACTGCCAAAGATAATGGCGGCCGAAGACAATGGATAAGATATTGGTGCCTGATCCTCGTCGCCGCTGAGCGCAGAGGATGTATTCGAATCTATGTCAGACTTTTGAATGATATCGAAAGTTTTCACCGTATTGGTTAAGAGGCCGACGTTCATGGTAAACCAATGGTGGATCAAAGTATTCCAGTTTGGGGGTATCTTTTCTAACCTCATTCCTTATTTCACCACCATCATCACAGATAGCAATACTTCAGTGGTTCACACTTATGCTTAACTACCACACAACCATGAATAAGAAAAGACAGACCCTGCATAGGATGAGAGGAAAAAAAGGAAGGAGACGAGAAGGGACCTGACCACAGAAAACTAGCTACGTCTATATCCAAACATACGAAATCGAGGTGTCTACACCTTGCAAGCAAACAACCGAGCTGTGGGTGAAAGTATGGCGCCATCAGCAAGACACCTTCCTTGTATGGAGGGCAGCATCACCGCAGCCATGAAAATAGTGCTGTTGTCTGCCCATAAAATCGTTTTTCACTAACTAACCACTCCTGCAAGTGCGACACACCACCCTACGAGTACACCTGCTTTTCGTCTGACTGTTTCCGTTCGGTTAGTCTGACATGGTTGTACATGGAAGGTCCGAATTCACGCCGAACGTATTCTTTCGCTTCGACCGAACCGTCGACACCACAACGGCCTGGTCATTGCAACGCACACAATTGACCGTTACGTCAAGATAACAACGTAGGTTAAAAAAAACATCTAAAGCAATCCTATTAATCCGACTCTCCTGATTCCATTCCTGGTGAGCCTACGTGTCGCAGACATTATAAGAAACAGGTGTCGCTGCTTAGCGATCTGTAGCCTTCTGCAACTTTGAGGGTGCCAACGTTAAACAGAAAATCTTGCTGGACAACTCACAGAGTAGACTAAGAAGGGACATTCCAGAGGATCTCAATTGCGGTTCGAGCACTAACAAAAGGGTTTGACTAACCGACAGATGTCAAGTGTGGTATGTGAAGGGAGAGATCGCCTCGGGGGCTGGAAACTATTTGCGCCGCCAGTTGAAAATCCTCTGTAAGTTAGCGGTATGCCGGAGTCAGTGGAAGGCCTGAAGGCCCAAGGTCCTTGGTCCTTCTTTTTCATGAAGCCCGTGATTCTCTTTCCTCCTGTTCTTCATCCCGTATTTGTATTCCCTTATTACCCTACTACTTCACGGAGTATTGTAAGCACCCAAGGCATTGTTCCCAGGTGTACGGCTCAAATCTGAAAATGATTATGCAGATGAGCGCACCTGTTCATAAGAAGTCAAAACCTCTGGTTGGTTCAGTTGGACACAATTTACCCGGACAATTTAAATAATCCCCTACTCCCATTACACTGGTCTGCGCATTTGTGCACATTAGCACCACTCCATTAAATGAGGCATCGCAACTACTCACCGGTCTTCAACTGTTCCAAAACCGCTGGTATAGGAGACTTCATGCTGCCACTGTTCGAGGAACATGACGAGGCATTCGTGGAAGTTTCAATGTATCAAGCTTAACTAGTGTGCTGGAGTGAAATGTTAATCATAATAATCCGTTCCATTTCCGACATTTAGGAACAGGTACATCGGAAAATCAGAGGGTGACCAACTGAGTCCGCATTGCTGTAAGTATCTGAGTGCTCTGTACATACAGCTGATCCACTAAAACCTTGGTGGCAGATGTTTAGAGGTGCAGTTATGGTTTTTACTCTCAGACACATTGGCGACTAGCGTCACATATACAGCCGGTCAGCGACCAGTTTCTCTTGACTACAGGGGTACGTTCAGCTCGCCACAACAATGCACTTTCAAAGTCTATTAAACGCAATGTTATACTTATTAAGCACAAAAATATATTGTCTCTTCTCAAAAATCTCGGTCCAGGTTATGGTCTACACCACCAGTACCATAGAGAACAATACATCAGTGTGAACCACTGATGCTTAAATGCCACACAATCATGAATAGGAAAAAAACAAACCCTGTACAGGATGGAAGAGGACAAGAAAGGACCTAACTACTAAGAGAAATAGCTACGTCTCTATTCAAACATTCAATACCAAGGTGCCCACACCTTGCAAACAAACAACCGAACTGTGGATGAAAGTAAGGCGTCATCAGTAAAACACTTTCACTGCCTCATGTCACTATAGTCTGCAAAATAACATGAACAGACTCCCCACCAAAAGTGACGTCTGCCACCGTTTCTGTTTTGAACTTTTTAACCATCGGTATTTGTATTGCATCGCATTTCGCGAAGTCATTTTTATATAGGCAATAAGGATGTTATAAGAGCATTTTCTAACCATGAAGATCGATACGGGTTACTCACTCTGGGCGATACATAGTTTCAGATGGCAACCATTTACCGATTCGCCAGATCACGGGCTTAAGGTACTAGGTGTACAGTCCGTGGCTTGGAAAATGGTCAACTAGGAACGGTAGGTCGCGTTCGCCTTCGTGGACAGGGACCTATTCAACCAGTGAGATCAAAAAAATATTGTACCTAACGGAATACAGCAGTGTGAATGCTGCTTTTGTTAGGTGCAATTGATGAAACACGATAGCAAAATTCCCAAGGAATTCGTCTTGTAGATGCTGCCTTATTCCCACTTGCGAATAGGTTATTGGTTTGCAAAGTTTCCAAACTTTAATGTTACCGTTTGACTTCAGACGCAAAGTTTTAGGTGAACACCGACCGACGGAGGTGTTTAGCTGCGATATTCCCATTATAAACCGATGTGGTTTTGATGTTTAAATCACCGAAATGCAACGAGGCTCCAGGACCGGACCTTCTTTATGAATCCCCTTTCCAGGGATGGGAGTTAGACGTTGAAATTTCAATTGACCATACTCCCCTGCTTATTACGGAAACTGATGAGATGCCTAGTGAGTAGTACTCATCGTCACTAAGTCCCACCCTGGAGAAAGATATTAGGACGTAGCGTGAGAACCGCGAAGACCTCTATGATATCTGAAGTGCCCACAAGTGTCATAATGTAGCAGCCTCTAATAAACAGAGATCACCAAGTATGCGAATAATCGGTAATTTTCTTATCTGCTTCAAGGTATATCAATCAAAGATTGGCTTAGTGATAAACAACAGGATATTGTCACTTCCTTCCTGTTATTTTTAATCATAAAGACCGCTTTTGAATCGATTGTTCAACATTCCGCTGGAGATGTCTCCATTCAGAGTTCACAATGCATGTATGTGAGCAGCGTTTCGTGCATACCTTACTTCACGAGGCGTTTGACAAAGACGTCCCACACATTCATCCGTTTGGTACGTAATGTTCTAAAAATAACTCCATGGTACTCCGAGGATCTAGTAATTAGGCCTCTGCCAAGGAATAGTTCTATTAAAGCTGGGTATGCGGATGGCGGAAGCACTACCGTCTTCTGACTAGGAAGGAAGAAGGTAAGAATAGGTACCGTCAAACAACCGAACACTTGAATCATCCAAAGTATGACTGTGGCAGCCAGCGTATTATCCGATACGGTCGAAGAACTTTCGGAATAACTCAAAGCCTGATCTAGCTTCGAATACCTCTGTCATGCGCAGCACAGACAAGAATCAGATATGCGTCTTAGTCACTTCACCCTAGAGCTGAGCAAGCCCTTCATTGCTAAGTGTCAGACGCTTGAGTCACTGGGTCCCGATAAGGTCCCCTAAGGGAACCCAATATCTAGTTGTCCGACAGGACAAACGAGTGAGTCTGGGACCCGTGAGGAATTCATTTAATTTAAGCCTCTTCGGCAGCGCAAACAACCGGAGAGTATCGTGAACTACTATTGCCTTACAGAACAGGCCATTCCTCTTCAAGTTAGTTTAGGAGGGCTATCTGTAGGAAGCTTAAGCGTAGGCTGATCGACAATCTTGAGACATGGCTAATGGAGAACATTACGGAAGTGGAAACTGCTCTTCTCTCAGGGAACACTGGCAGGCTGTTCCAGCTTATCTGTGCCACTGGTCCCAGACGACTCTCTGTCAGTGAAATTGTCAGCATGGTAAATGGCACACTCTTCCATAGTAAGGCCAGAAGATCAATTTGGCTAACCTCCTGCTTTTACTGTCACCGCCACAAACGTGTAGTATCGCACCCTGAGATTGAGGTCCGCAATTGCACTTCATCCCTCAAATGCAATAGAGCTGCTGGCCCAGGTGATCCCGTATCGACACTTTTCAAAGAAGGTGAGAGAGGCATTAGCTGTTTTCACTTGTGGGGATGACGGGGCACATCCCGCTGTGCTAGCGTCGCTCGGTACTAGTCACCATATTCAAGAACGGTGTTTGGGGTCTCTCGCGAAACCCATAGGGGAATTAGCCTGATTCCAGTCCTTACTAGGGCTCTGGCATCCCATATACTTCGTCGACTCACTGCAGCTCGGAAGGCAGACACTACGAAGAACAGACCGAGTTCCGTCCTAGACGAGGGTGTGTCGGGCACATCCTCATTGTTTGTCAAATTCTGGAGCAGCGTCATATTTTTGGCCGGCCAGCGATTGCCGTTATTCTCGACTATAAAGGTGCGCTTATTTTAGCCGATCGATCTACACCTCTAGAGTCGCCCAAACGCAGAGGTGTACTGACCAAGTATGTGAACATACTGTCACCGCCTTATTCCCATACTTCAGCTCGGGTTAGGGTTTACGGTGAACTGTATGATAGTTTCAGCATGTTCGTTTAATTTTTTCACACACGAAATAATGGAGGATCGCTTGTTGCACTCACTAGATGTCAACATAGACCTTTTAACCTGTGACCAACTGACATCTTAATTATACTGACAACAAGGTGTTGCTGTTTGACAACTTTCAAGTAGCACAGACAATGTTGGATGCTATTTCGCACTCCGCAAAATACTTCGGAATGCGTTTTGCAGCCTCAAAATGCAAAAGTGCTTCTGCAAGACTTTTGTGATCATGTCGACCTAATGTTGTGCGATGAAGTTATGAAAGTTATTTGTCGGTTTGTTTACTTGGAAAGCTGCATCAGCAGCAGCGAATTGTGCTCGGAGGTGTTGCTGGAAAAGCTGTTTCTAACTACTGTGTTGAAAACAAATTCGTGTAACGTGAAGGCATCGACAAGTTACCATCTATCATCCCTTATGAGTTAATTAGTCAGTGTTGTCGGAGAACGTCGTCTGGAACACGAACAAGATGGAATAATGTTTAATTGTTTATTAGTTATCACGTCCTTCAGTTGAATCTCTTACATTCACATACGTAATGCGAAATAATCGTTTTTTCAATTTGTGTTCTCACAACTGAGAATCTAGGGCAAACAACACGCCAAACGTGATAGATATAAGCAAAGTACCCTGTTCCTGAATAACGGTTCGTACAGCCGGTAATCTTTAGTCGGAAGTCCTTCAGTCTTCCCGTTTCCGTTGACAATCTTTTATCTGCCTATTCTGTAACACCACTTACCCTATAAGTTTCGCAGTCCTATCTGTACTCTCGGTGCCATCACCAGGAATAAGCGGGAACTAAGTCCCAATGAGAGATACACACGAACTAAGTAACCAAAAACCAGAAGGGCATCAACAATGTGGTAGCACGCTGTGTTACACGTTACAGACTTAGTCTGGATGATTTAATAACATGCTCACTGATAATTAATCTGAATGTTCTCAATGAGTAATGGAGAATTCAGACGCTGAAAGGAGGACAGCACCAAGTAAACAATGATGGTTCACAGGAATTGCGATCAGGAACAGAGAAGTTCGAGAATCTACATCCGTGAGCTCTAAGATCTCATCACGCTGCAACCGGTAAAAAAGACGATAGTTCATTCTAATCTTCTCGAAAACCACACGATTGAGTGACAGAAGGATTCATAAAAAGGGCATTAATTAGTGCAACCGTTTCAGTTAATGCAGGGCTGTTGCACCCCCGACTACCCAGGCGAAATTCTGGTTGAAAATTTACAGAAAGGGATCCCAGCGCTAATACAGCCTCTTCACTGTTTAATCTGCACCCTGTGCCACCAGTCGTGGAATTTCCTATATATGTGAGTACGTACCTCTCTGTTTGGCAGCCCTTTGAGAATATTAGATGTTCCAAAAAGACCTTCTTCGTGTGAACCTCCTGGACCTCGCATCTGTGAATGCTTAGGTTTGTCACAAACACACCGGACGCATCCGTTAGTAGGACACTCCTCTGTAGAATGTTAACCAATCCTTTTTGTGGATAACATTGGATGTTACAATTTTTGCGATCCGGTGCTACCATTTCTGGTAGAGGAGTAAACTAGCAAACTACGAGCTTTGTAAACAATATGCCGGTTTCGATCATTTCATAACTCTTTTACATCAGTTCATTTCCACACATCGGTATCTCCGTGTCACCCATGGACAAGAGCTACGTAAATCACCATTCCTAGAAAGTCCTCATTGCCTGGTGCTTAGACGGTCTGTTCATCAAAAAGCCACATGGAGTGGGCAGTACCTGTAATTATTTTCATTTGCGCCGTTGGCTTGCAAATAGTTTATTGCGAACGACTTTTCATCGAGCAAGGAAACTGTGCACGGCCAACCATATGAAGAGGAGCTCCTTAAGAGTTTTTTGCTTGGGAAAGGATATCCGGTCAAATTTATTGAAATTCATTGCAAGGAACGAGTGGCTACCTCCCAACCACAATCAGTGCCGAAGATGCAGTAGGCAACTATATCGCCGATGTAAGTTGAAATCTGCCATTGATCGCAAGTATCCTGCAGCGGAGCCGTGTTTAATGCCTTCCACCTGCAGGATTAGTCTCCACTGCCTCTCATGTCATCTACCAATTCACTTGCAGTTGTGGTGACTCATACATTGGCAGAACGGATCGAGACATACAAGATAGGAAGGCGGAGCACATTTTCGAATGGCTGGCGGAAGTAATGACTCAGCGCGTGTCAGCATACCAACACCAAAACAGATATTGGGCGTCTTCGATCGCGAAACACCTAGTCGCAACAGGTCATGTGGTCACTTCGTTCGTGGTCTTATCGCACAGTCACAATCCTAGGTTGTTGGCGTTCCCTGAGGCATTGTTAATCAAGCATCACGCTCCGACCCTCTGTTGGCAAAAGGTGCTGACACAATCAACTTGGTTACCGTGGCAGTGAACCCAGATTGCACCCATGATATTCGTTCATTCCATTGTTTTGTTGTCGTGCCCTTAACCTACGTACCCGAATGTTTTATGTAATCGAATGACGAGAATAAACGAAATGCTTGCATCTCGCAATGTACGTCTTCTATGAGCTGTAAGAATGAAAGAACTTTTGCTTGTTCTGTGTGCGGAAACCTAGTATACTGCTCTCGTCGTTGTTTACCGTTATCACAAGTTTCAGTGTCGTGAAAGCTGTCCGAGAGCTGTTGAACCGACGCACCTCTTGCTCGGCTGCCTCAGCTAAAATGCTATCTTAGTATTAAATATAAGGACAAAAAACCGCCATTCGAATAAAAACTTCGATTTTTTACTGAGTTTCCACGTTGGGACGAGGGGTTTTTAGAAAGTATTTCGGGAGGTAAGCATGAGTCTGTGGACTCATTCTGGTCGTCAGCGATAATTATGCTCTGATCGCTACCACACATTTTCAATGATAAATGGACCTATTTAAAAGCAGAAAAAGGGTCACTTGGTCCACTGAATTAATGAGGAATCGTTGTCGTTCTAGTGTCAGCTAGCAATCGTTGTCCGTATTCGAATTCCCACTCCGCATTGTTTATCCGTTGGTATATTACATATTTCTCCCTGGGGTTATGCGCGACTTCGACCAACTACATTCATTGCAGGCAGTATACCTTTTGTCCCCGCATGTTACGTTATGTTTGAACGCTTCGTCATGCACCCAGATAGTCCTTTACTGAGACTCAGACTCGTGATTTGAGGCTTCCGCATATCTATATCACGTTCGGCGAGTTGGTAAACTGATCCAATCAATCACCTACCGAAACCAATCAGCTAACGCGCAATCGTGCCCTAGGTGAGAACGAAAGTTCATCATCCAGCGCGACGTGCCTTTCTTGACTCCGGTCTCATCGGTCGTGGCTGTCACCAAACAGGTGCCTACTGTGTCATGGGCCGGCGCGTCTAGGCTGTGTCATAAGAGCACTGTTTACGATCACGCGTCAATGAGACGGCATCAGTACTAGCTGTAACATGCTATGGTACCCATTGTCACTCAATAAGGACATGCACCATTGCCCCCACGTTCTGTGCCATGCACATTGAATCGCACAGCGAATAACTACGTTAAATTAACCACGGACAGTTAATCATATACGTTGGCATTGAAAAGAGCACCATACTCAACAGCTATTTTGACCCTTGTTTCGTTTTGGCTATTTTGTAGGACGTCGAAGAACGGCGAAGGGGTGAATTCCAGCGGAAACTTGCTCATGAACTCGAAAAAGCAAAATCAAGACGGAAAAAAAGAGGTGGAATCCTTCGAAAATAAGTCGTCATGGGCTGCACCGCTAGGTTTTACTTGTAATTCATTGTGATCTTGATACGAACTTGCGTTTAATCTGAGTTTTCCTTTATGTTAACGTGCTTTTCTTATACGGGCATGTCCGGTAACAACTGTAATTTGTATTCTTTGGGCAGTTCCTTATCCATGTATGGCCTGTCACAGAAATAGATACGACGCAAGCGGCAATTAGCATGAATTCTTACACGATTTACTTCCAACAGTCGTTGTCTATAGCAGTATTCCATTAATCGTTGCAAGTCAAACACAACTGTATTCCATCCTGGGTGAAGCACCAGCGGCATGTTGGTGGAGAACTGCTTGATGGTGGTGACCTTGTTGAAGTTACTTGCTCTAAATCGTCGTTTTACTCCGCCATAATCGGTCACTTCAATTTGGAAAGTAAAGTATCTGTTCATATTCTTGAACAGAAGAACAAATATAGGCATTCTAATGCCCAAAGTCTGATCCGGATCGCTAGGACATTCAATGTAGGTCGTAGTCACATTGGCAGAGCGTAGGTCCAGTATTAATGATTTAATGTCTGGATCTGAGATACGTCTAATAGTCCCGGCCTTGGCGCAAGTAGCCCAATTCAGCAGGGGTTTCTGACCTACGCTGTAAAAAATTGAAAGTAGTCCAGCTTGGTAGGCCGTTCTGTACATACCACCGTTTGCCCCAAGTGTATTAGGGACGAAATAAATCGTGGTTCAAATTCAATCAATAGTTTATGCGCGAAAATCGATTATTCGCGCAACAGACCTTGAGAGAACGCGGTACAAAGATGATCTCTACAAATGAGTGGATATGTGCACGTACACAGAAGTTAAACAAATTATGCTCTGTTTTTCATTTATGTACAATTGTTTACACTGATGTATGCATAGACACGAACTTAGAGCCAACCCACACATCATATCGAAAGGATTATGCTTTGACTTTCAGCTAACGGAAGCCAAATGCCCCACGAAGCTCCGGCCGGGAAGTGCATCCGGGCAACCTGTTTTTGATCGAAACCTAGTTAGTGGTAGGAACGGAAGTCCCGTTATCACCTGCGTCAGCACCAAATTGTTCCACAAAGGCACGCTTCACGGAAACAACGTGACGAGCCAGGCGAATTGCATCGTCCCAACGTAACCCGACGAGATGATGCAACACCGGAAGAGTGAGTAACATAAATGCTTGACCGTCAACTGCCTCGGCTGCTAACCATGGCCACATTTCACGACAATCAGTTTCACCCAGATACGAAGCCAGGTCGAAAGATGACCAGAATAGGGGGTTACTGGTAAGTGTAACGCGAGGGGCGTCGGAAATAATTGAGCTCAAACGGTTGTCTTGAAGATAGCGATCTTGCATGGCTAATGGACGACTAGTTGATCGGAAGCGTTGAGAGGCACAGATACCGGGAGTAACGAAAGGAATGCGGTTGCTACGCCATGAACAGTTTGTATGGCTAAACGCGTGCACACAATGCTTTGAAGTGTGATTATCCAATCCTTTGTTGTTTAACTGACTGACGATCTGCGTACTGGCAGCCTGCTGGTCGTGCCCAGTGATGACGGGAAACAGGTCAGGATCAGCTGTTCCGATTTTGTCACAATTACTTGCTTTGGAAGGTCTCTTTAGATGACCACTCAGGTAAGAGTATACATCGGATTCAAATCCAATTTGACCGGAAGCACGACGAAGATTTGAGCCGCGAAACCTCCCAGCCACGCGACCTCTGTGACGCCTGGCTGTGCGACCTGTGGGTAAACCGTTTGTGTGACCAGACAGCCCGTGAAGGGGAGATAAAGCTCTACCGAGCGAATGCTGTTGGCGTTGAGCAGCGGCAGCTGCGGACCTGGTTCGAAGACCGGCTGCAGACGGAACTCGTGTCGAATGGTGTCCGGCACTGTTGGAAGTTGGCGGCTGTATTCCGAACGGACGTAGTGAAGCATACATTCGTCGCTTCCACCCAGGCATACGATCGAGGTTACGTGACCTCAGACGACTGGCACAAAAAGACGGGCACTCTGCAGTATTGACAACGGAGTTGAAACTCCAACCGGAAAAACCCGAGCCGCGTTCTTGATTTGATGCGTTCGCTGATTGCCCCATTGTGGTTGGTTCAGTGTTGCGGTTAGACGTTGGTGGAATTAAGCTGACCAGATGTGGGCACGCCTCCAAGACAAGGGATATCTATAAAGGAAAAGTGTCATAATGCATTAATAGAGGCTAGAGATAGAGCAGTGGGCAATATTGCTAAAGATAACCGTTTCAAAACATTTTCCGAGGTGTTTTATGTGACATGATTTGTAACGTTTTTTTATACAAAAATTTGTACGACTTTCATACTTCTGTGCGTGAACAGCACGACAGACTGGGAAAGAATGGGTGCTTACAGCCTTGGAATTTAGTTCACGATAAGTGATCTGCTTGTCGAAATTGACGCGCTCGATATTGCTCGACAAGCAAAACGGTTTCTGACGTTTAGTTGGCCCAATGGTTCAATGATTCCAAATTTAAGAATAAAGTCCCAATTGTAGCCTGATTTTCATTGAGCTGTTGGTGTGAAATTAGGACTAACAGTGAAATAACAGCAGAACAATAGATGTTGCCTTGCAGATTCTGCATGATTCTCTTATGATGTTTAGCTATGCGCTCGTTGTTTGCAAGGTACCTTGATATTGACGGCTTGAAAGTACACTGCGGGCCTTCAAGTAGTTAATGTCTCCTATTAAGGGTTTAGTTTGCTTTCATCTCATACACCGATACGGTAGTGAGGCCCATGTGTTCATTGTTGTCAGTTATGTCGAGATATGAAGCCGGGATTCATCAGCTAGCATCATACTCAATTTTTGTAGTTTGGTCATTCGTTGTACAGGCCAACTGATCGGTCGGTTTCAGAAACAGGTGGATCACCAGGGCCAGAAGATAGCAACCAGCTACGTGGAAACTAGCCACTGACAGGCTATAGTAAGAGCGGAACCCGAGTTCTAGTGTTTCTTTCCAAAGGAGCTGGTTGGAAAACGGCTACAAAAAGCTGCGTCCCATCATAGGTGATGTGCAATATGTATCAGGAATGTGACAAACAAAACGTATTCCTAGAAAAGAGTACGTTTTCGTTGCCTAACTGAAGAGAAATTGGGAGACGTGATGTGGCGACTTAGTTTGTTTAGAAGCAATTTATTTATGGGGAATTAGCCGGAACATATTCATTGTGATCACTAACGGCAACACACCTGCGGTTTACACGGACGCTATCTTAAACATAAGAAAGAAGCAATTCGGTTTGAAGACAAAACAAATAAACACGGGTGAAGTTTTGAAAACTGACAGAAAAGGAGAACTAACCTGTAAACTTCAGAGTGTGCTGAACTGATACTTCACCCCAATCGACTAGTTCCTGGAGCACAGTGGAATGCTCCGAACCAACCACTAACATTTTCAATACTACTTTACAAGAAACCCCGCACCCGATGGGAAACACCCACACTGACAGCCTTGATTCATGTTACATGGTGTTTCTTTTGTAACACATCGTTTAGACATGGACACGTGTCTTACCAAACAGAGATAGTGCCTCAATTCATTTGTGTGCTGAGCTTTCATTTTACATCGCAGGAGTTTCATCACGAGATAAGATGAAACCGTCAGCGTGAAGAAGGTTCAAGGTAATGGCGCTTCTTCACACCTTAGTAAAAATCGAGTGGCACCATATGCTGCATCAAACAGGATGGACGTGCGAAAATATGGTCCTGATGGTTCCTCTGACCCAGTCCTGTCCGCATTAGATCTTAGATCCACGTCCCCAGCTTCCAGTGTTTCATGCCTAAACCTCAGAATTGAGGCAGCGCCAGCTACCACGTTCAGGTGTGTTCTGATGTTATCGTTCTGCGCTGTAAATAGCCGTGCTTCAGAACTGCTCTAGCCCATCCACTCTACGAATCCTACACGCCACACCTCGATGAAAACAATAATACATGGATAGTGCGTGCTCGTTAAGCAGAATATGACGGGGGACAGTACAACAGGATACCTGTTTCAGTTTGATTACCTCTACTTGCTTCGGGAACTATAACCTGATCTGTCGGCCTAGAACCACCTATCTAAACTCAAGTCCGCGATCACATTGCCGCCTGGAGACGTCTCAAAGCCCGGACGACTTCATATCGCCGTTACTCACAGATGGCATCGAACACCACCAGGCACTACAGCCCTTCTGTTCCAACTGGTCCAAACGACTAAAAGTGTCTATTCAAGCTGAAATGAGTCTACAACCACCATATTGTAAAGCAACAGCTGGAGACGTCTCTAATTGCCAAGAAAATTAGCCTAATTTTCGTACTCAGGGCTTAGATGCCCACCGTAATTCAAAGACATTGCTGCACGGGAAGCAGAAGTTAAGGAAGAGAGGAACGAGGGTGTGCAGGTTTGACTGATTCTCAGGCAGCGTCCCATATTCCATCAGACGACCACTATTTGTCGAGTTGGTCGATCGGCTCGTTGTATTGTTGAAGCTCAGGCGTTTGCCGATTACCTAAGTAAACAAACTGTTGGCTCACAATGAGATCTACAGGGAACTGTCAAACATATTCCACGCCAAGGGTGTCCATAAAGGATGCCCACTCCCTCTCTTGTTGAAGCTCACCACAGTGAAAAAATACAGTTCAACAGCAATCAGGATCCAGATACTGACCTCCTTCTCAATCGGTAAACGATCGAGTTGGACTATACTGACGGCAAGTTAAAATTGTCTGACAATTCTGAGGCACAGGTTTCATTAGATAACGATTTCCGATCCGTCCAGTTTTTTGAGTTGACCGGTTTTTTTTGCTTCGGAGGTTGCGTATTGAATAGTGACCGTAGAAAGTGAAATCGGAACTCTTGCTTCAAAGGCAGTGTTCCCCAGGTTAGTGCGTACTGACGTCGAAAACGTATCCTACTGAAGACTAAAGGATGCATCCACAATACCACAGTCAAGCCAGGTTTACTGCATGAAAACGAAATATGGCAGTTAAAGACTGGTGGATTAAAGCCTACCAAGGCCGTTCATCTCAGACGTTGCGCCGCGAAAGTCGTGAGAATTCGATCACCTAAATCCCACACACTTTTACATGTTTAAGTCATGTATTGAGAATGCCAACCCATCGTTTACCACGTCGTACACTCTACCGAACTCCAGCTCACCAGCATACAGTGCCCGACAGACAATCGATGACGGGCCATAGGGAGATAAAAGTAGTCAACCAGTAAGCTAGGAACGATAAGTCGTATCTGCATCTTATACTCGAGGATATCATGATCCGCCTGGCCTCTGGTAACAAATATTAAGGCACCTAGTCGAATTCGGCTGCGCGAGCGCTGTTGCTGTTGATCGAGTTGCCCGTGAATTACTCACAATCAACGGAGCGGACCAGTAAAAACTACAAGGAGATTTCTTCTCATTTTCACTTGCAGCCCGGTTGTTTATGAAATGTAGGCACTTCGATATTGACTGTTCGAATTTAGCCACGGTACGTACGTACCGTTACATTTTTTCTCCTTGTTTTACATTTAAACCAGGACTTGCTCCTCTCGTTAACTTTAATTGTGGATTACTAATATAATGAAATCAGCGATAGCAATAATGAAAATTACGTGCAGTCGCGGAATGATCTTAGTTCTATCCCTAGTTTAATTGATTACCTGCTGTTTTTAACCGGAGGTCATCATGTAACAGTACACAAAAGCGAGTGTTCAACAAGCAGTGATTTAGTGAACCAAATTCAGCGCGTTTGACGATGAGATTAAAGTGCTAAGTATGGGGTACAACTGGAGTCAAATCCAATGAAGTTCTGAACAACCTCAACGTTCACAGCCGTGATCACGGCTTTCGATTATACGCTTAACGTGCTTAGGTACAAAAATTGGCCGATACCCTTCGGTACCCATTCAACAAAAACCACAAATTTTCTTATTCTTATTTTGAAATGTCGCTGGTGGGTCTACTATAACAGTAACTGGCGTCGCTTTAAGTGTTATACACTAGCTAGCGTTGCCTGGATCCTTACACTTTGATAGCTATATTGACCGTGGTGACAATTTCACAAATGCATAAGCCTGTCCACCATCTCGACAGATTCCTTACCAGAAGTAGGATGACAACCAAACCATAGCCTGTGCTTTCTTGTTAAGGCCCCACTAATTCGAACGCCCGGCGCTTATTTTTGAGACGGCTCTACTAAAACGCCTCTGACAGTTCGTAAGCCGCGATCGATTGTGTGTTTTCCAACATATATCAAACCAAAATTCTCTACTATCTGTCAGTAAACCACAGGTCACCCGGCAAGTTTAATGAAATGTGTGATTTCAAATTGAAGCGTTTCAACTGTGATGCCATCGACTGTAGTTACTAGGCGACCGGGTGATTTGAGTATTGCTCACATGTGGGTGTGGTTGAGCGACCAGTATGCGATTGATGACGCAGTGGACAAACAGATTTCGTCCTGAAAGCGTGGCTGAATTACAAGCATCAATCGTGCAGACAGATTCTGACAGTAGTTAACATTGATGCATCACTGCCACACAATCATGAAGGAGAAAAAACTAGCCTTGTACGGGAAGAAGGCAAGTGAACTAACTACTAAAAAAAAATAGCTACGTCTGTGTTCAAACACTCAATATCAAGGGGCCTACACTTTGCAAACAAACAACCAAGCTGTAGGTGAAAGTAAGGTGTCATCAGCAAGACAGCTTTCTTACGGCTTTCACTGCCACGCGTCACTAAACGCACCCACCAAACAGACAACTCGGCCAAACAACAACAACAACATTCACACCACTGAGCTGCATTGGCTGCCATCTCAGCTAACGTTTTTAGCCACCGACTTCTGTGAGTCGCGAAGGCCCCGGCCCGGAACACGAACCCGATCTACAGCGAACAACCACTTCGTGAACGATTCCATTTTTCTGCATCAGATCAGTTGCCTGGGTTGCCGTTGGTGCTGACTGTGTTCAACGAAGTAGTCTATTTCAGAATAGTTGCCAGCGTGTAAGGAGGAAAAAACAACGGACACCCATAGAAAAGAAGTGTTCACAACTTTGTGGTTACGGGTTCCCCAGCGGCTGCGCCACACTGTCATATCAGATAGCGCTTTCAAAAGCGGTACGGATGGTTGTGAACCCCCAACTTGGCAGGCGGCACTTATCAAGCTTGTTTGACAAGGTGGCCAAAGCACACAACCAGTGATTATGTCATCCATTACTAGGGTTCTGGCACCCATTATACATCGTCGACTCACTGCACCTCGGGAGGTAAACACTAGGGAACAGCAGGCAGGATTTCGCCCTGGGCGGAGATGTATAGATCACAATTTGTCTCTTCAACTTCTGGGGCAGCGTCATGTATACCGCCAGCCAACAATCGCCGTATTTCTTGATCATAAAGATGCATTCGGTTCGGTGGATCGATCTACACATACACAGTCGCTTAAACGCAGGGGTGCATCGACCACGTGTGTGAACATACTGTCAGCCCTTTAGTCCCATAAACCAGCTCAGATTAGGGTTTACGGTGAACTGTCTGACAGTTTCAGAAGCAGGAGTGGCGTACGTCAAGGCTGTTCACTTTTACCATTTTTATTTAATTTCGTCGTAAATGAAATAATCGGGGACTTTTTACAGTACTCGCAAGATGCAGACGTGCACCTTCTACCTGGTGGAAGACTGACTGGTCTTGATTAGGCTGACGAAAAGGTGTTGTTCTTTGACACTTTCCAGGCAGCACAAACAACACAACAGACCATTTCGCGCTCCGCTAAGCACTTCGGAATGGGTTTTCCA
>QNGE01006915.1:16535-27140 GCA_008508345.1 Paragonimus westermani
GGGGACTTTTTACAGTACTCGCAAGATGCAGACGTGCACCTTCTACCTGGTGGAAGACTGACTGGTCTTGATTAGGCTGACGAAAAGGTGTTGTTCTTTGACACTTTCCAGGCAGCACAAACAACACAACAGACCATTTCGCGCTCCGCTAAGCACTTCGGAATGGGTTTTCCAAACTCAAAATGCAGTATTTTTGCAAGATTGCTCTCATTATGTACAGGTTGTTGACCGTCAGCACTCATCCATCAAATTACAATGTTAGCTGCGATAAAACACGTGTAGAAGTATCCACATACGTCGTTTATTTATGTGCGAAAATTAACGTTTTTAGTTTAATACTGAGAAGAACTGATAGCTTTAGTTTCTAAAACTCACGGGCAACTACACCCACGAATGTCAAAGCCTTCACGGTGGAACCTACCAAGTTGTAAGCGACAGACAAGTATGTTGACCATTAGCGTACTTTGACTGGGGATGTGAGGTAAACAATATGAGATGTCTGGGAAGGAACATTCACATGGACTGTTTTGTACAATTTGGCTTAAAAACTGAGTGTGTTCCGTCGGACCAAATTTGCACACCTAAGTTGCAGCGTTCCCGCTGGATCGGCAACATAAGGTACTGACCCGGTTTCGAACATGACCATACTGCCCGGTTGCCGATTGCCAACGACTTTGCTATAGAAACTGCAAGTGAAACCGTTGAGCTACATGGTTTCAACCAACCTTAATTAAGTGGTCAAACATTGTCTGTTCTGTTGTTTAGACGATTCTAAACCTCTTCAATTAGTTGCATGATAATTATTTTCCGCAACTGACCGTCGACAGTGATGAAAGCCCGACCAAACGCGAGGAAGCAGGGTACGAAACGTGAAAGCATGCACCACTAAGTACATCCGTAAAGTGAACGTGATACGATAACCACAATCGCTGATGAGTAGCACATTTTCTAGGGAGATACTTTTCTGGAATAAAACAAGTTTGCAATTTTAAATAAGGTTGTCTGAATAGTGGAGCTGACAGAAGTCAATGGTACAGCAGTTTGTTGTGCTCATTTTTCAGGCTTAAGTTTGCGAAATAGTATGATGAATCCGTGCGCCATCATCCAAAGTAGCAGAAAAAGTTGGTCATTACATTAATACGACCGCTGAAAACTAGTTCTTTGAGTAAAGACCGGTTATTTACGCTAAAATGGTGGACTTCGCAATCCACAACATGCGCCCAGTGTTGTGTGGACTGAGGACAAAAGTCTAACCAGGTCACTGCGACGCGTCACATCAGCCGATAGAAGCTCTTATCCAGCTGACCCAAACTCAGCGTCGCATCGTGATGACCACAAACTGGGCAGTTAGGTGCCGAGGAAACCATTTGGAAATTAAAGAAGGGCTTACCTGAATGTGCAGAGAATCGAACCGTGACACTTAGAATCGAGCTTGATTACGAGGGGACTGAATGCAGTGAAGAACTGTTGCTGTAGCCACCACATGTATGTAGTGAAAAATGTGAACAGTGCCACTTTAAATGAAGTCGAATGAAACGAAAACCGGCTCACCGCAGTAGACTCCTAAATTTGTTTAACTGTAAGTTGCCATACTCTCGCTTTGTCTAGCACCACAACGGTACTGCGACGGACAAAATGCAACGTGTATATGCAACAAAAGAGATGTACGATTGTGCACACAATAAATTTGGAGTAGACCGGCTATAGCAAAGAATAGCTGACTTCCATTGGATTGGATACAAACAAAGCGAACTTTTGTAAAAGAAGTAAGCAGAGGCAATCAGCGAAATTTTGACGCAGATCAGCTGAAATGACCCCAACCACTTCAAACACAACACTGAACTTTGAAGGCAGTTCTCAGCTCCTACAAATAACCACCCTCGAGAGAATACCACTTTTGCAACGAACACAGGGCCGTTACGATACCAAGCTCTACCATTATCAGCTTCAAGCTGTACTAGTGGGTACATCATCATAATCACAGACAACCATAAATCACTGGTCCATATTGACGCTTAACTGCCACAAAATCAAGCAAAAAAACGAGCCTTCTGCGGGAAGAGGGAATGAGAAAAAAGGGAACGGGAGGGGAACTAACTACTAAAGGAAATAGCTACGTCTGTGTTCAAACACTCAATATCAAGGGGCCTACACTTTGCAAACAAACAACCAAGCTGTAGGTGAAAGTAAGGTGTCATCAGCAAGACAGCTTTCTTACGGCTTTCACTGCCACGCGTCACTAAACGCACCCACCAAACAGACAACTCGGCCAAACAACAACAACAACAACAACAACAACAACAACAACAAAAACAACAACAACATTCACACCACTGAGCTGCATTGGCTGCCATCTCAGCTAACGTCTTTAGCCACCGACTTCTGTGAGTCGCGAAGGCCCCGGCCCGGAACACGAACCCGATCTACAGCGAACAACCACTTCATGAACGATTCCATTTCTCTACATCAGGCCATCATCTGTTCACCTCGCACGTTAGGTCAGTCGGTAGCAGCGTCGACAAAGAATGCTGGGTGTGACAGGCAACTGGCTGGCGCCGTAATACGTAACCTAACACCCTTTGAGTCTGTGCAAATGTGAGGACTGAGCAAAAGGATTCGTTTGACAATCACTGACAAATACCCGCTTCCTAATCTCTTCGTTGTTTGCCCGCTGGTACCACTCGATACGAGCGGCTGAATGCGAACATTGGTGATCAAATGCCTGAAGGCGGTTCACGTCTTCTACCTTGAGGAGCTAACGTTCGGTGCCGTAAAGTAACACAACCCTCATCACTGATTTCTTATATACGTGACCTCCAAGCATCAGAAAAGTACTGCTCTGTCGCCAGATGAACCCAGAATGGGGAATAGTGCCCTAGTCTTGGAGATACGCACCTCTATTTCACTCCCGTCGCTTCTCAGGTACACTAACCGGTCAACAACTTCCATGGCCCCATTACCTAACATTGTATCTACAAAATCAGGGCAATCTTGCAAAAATACTGCATTTTCAGTCTGGAAAACCCATTCCGAAGTGCTTAGCGGAGCGCGAAATGGTCTGTTGTGTTGTTTGTGCTGCCTGGAAAGTGCCAAAGAACAACACCTTTTCGTCAGCCTAATCAAGACCAGTCAGTCTTCCACCAGGTAGAAGGTGCACGTTGCATCTTGCGAGTACTGCAAAAAGTCCCCCATTATTTCATCTATGAGGAAAGTGGGGAAAGTGACGTAGGTTGTTCCCTCTGATGAGACTGTCAGGCAAACGTAAACCAGCAGCTTTGTAAGCTAGTTTTTCACTTATGTTTTACCAATGGTATAGCCAGTTTCTCAACAGTCAGCCATTGCTGTCCATGGGGTCGTTACCCGGCAAAAATAAGAACAAAACGACAAAGTAAAAACGCATAATCTGAATCCAGGCATGTGTTCCAATAAAAACCACAATCCTGAATCGAACCACACCACCCATAACAAACGGCCATATGGCTCATCTGAGACCAGGCCCGATTCAGAGAGTGAGGGCGCCAAGTATTGCATACGATGTCCAAAGCTAATGCCGGCCAAAAATAACCTGTGCTCAGCGCACAGCTGTAACAATCGCCTGCCAGTATCCAAGTGATGTGATACTATCCCAAACCTGCCACACAAACGAAGCTCGACCTCACCAAAGCGGCGACCTGAGCATTCATATCTCGGACCAGAACGGTTTTACCAGGACCCGAGTGAAATGCGACCTTCACGCCGAAGTCACTACAGTTAGTTGAAGCATAATCAGACACAATGAGATTTCGGAAGATTTTGCGCCTAGAGCTGGCCTCAACAGAACCTGCCAAGCGGATTGCACAGTGTCTACTGTTAACAGGTATCTAGTCTACCAATGCGGTTGCGGCCTGACCAGTAACGGCGGTCATAGGATCACCCGAAGTGTGTAACCAGTATCGGGTAGATAGTGCGGAGGATGTCAGGTCCATGCGTTGATTGCTGTCATGGATGCTAGTGTTACTATGCTATGTTAATTCGCACCTGAAGCTGAATGGTAAGAGATGTGACTTACCAGCACAGTATTACTATGATTAGCTATATCTGCTGTGGGGTCTGCAGAATAATCACCGTAAATGGAGGTAGGGAGGGGCCTGAGCGCTAAATGTGACAGGACAGTGGGAGAGGGGTCAGAGGTAGCATGTTTCCGCTTATCCACCTTGGTGTACGCAGCAGATAGGTTTGTACTGCGAGGCGACCAATGCAATATGGATTTCTAGGTGTTGTAAACATTGGTGGTTGTGTATGGGCTGAAATGCTTATAAGACGCTCATGTTTAAAGAGAACGATTACGGTTCTCAACTAGAGCTTCTGGCTCAAACACCTGTACCGCAAGACAGGGTGTAGGTGGCGGTGTACTAAAATTAGTAATTTTCTCAGAAAAAGATGCTTACCAACTTTCAGACCCCAACCTGGAGGATCGGGGGACTGTGGTTTGTCAAACCTCTGCCTGTTGGCCTCCCTGGTATGAGTGACTCTGTTGATGTGAGGGTCACCCCGTTCAGTCTAACTCAGTAGGTAATCGAGATGCACAAGCCGTCACATGGCGTCAAGATTCAGCCTCGTTGCAAGTCTGTTGCTTCATTTCGAAAGGTACTGATTGTATTTTGGAATGAAAGCCGTCTTGAAAACAGGGAAATATCAGCCAAGATTGTTTTTCTAACCTTTCGATTTCTTCCAACCTCTGATTGAAGCTGATTCGGCGATAAGCTTTATGGATTGTGATAGATAAATTCTCCTTTTATACACATTTTCAGCAAGTGTAGGGCAGGTGACTCAATAAGCCTGAATTAGGTAGCATTAATAGTTTAGCGACAACTCGATAAACGGTCGCAATCAGTATCAATGGAAAAAAGCTACCGATTCCAGTTAGGTAATGAATGACAAAAAAATAAGCAAGACTAGGTGCCTGCAAACAGATTATTTTTCCCTCTTCATTACTTTACTCCAAGGGAAGGAGAGGAAATACATTTGGAAATATTCGACTCAGGAGGGTGCCGTGTCGAAAACGTTGGGGTGCAGATTTTTCGCACGCTGCGGAGTGGTGAAGAACAAAGTAAATAAACCGTCCACAAGCATGATGGATAAATCGAATAACTGGCAGAAGGTAGCCATGGTAAGTAATGTTCACAGTGGTGGACGCTCCAAAACAGTGGCGTGCGCACACATGGTTCAGTCATTATTTGATATGAGTTGCCGGTTGTGCATCCTGAGAGTTCCGAAACGGGTAACAACTTCAGCGAACTCAGCTCAGAGCAGTCGGTCGTAAAAAGTGCGCTGACGCGACTAAAATCAGTCCACAACGAACAAAACAATCGTAACTGTGGCAACGAGAAAAGTGGGTTTCTCTATCGTGGGGTTCCCTATCGGACAAAATTCGTCGAAGTGGTCGCCTTGTAATCAACAGGAGTGATCAAATCAGCTCTTTCGCAGATAATATATACACAGTCACACCTACCATCTACGTATTAGTCAAAATTTGTTTCAGCAGCTAGCACAACCATAGTTATAGACATATCCCATTGAGACAAGGCATTCCACAGAATTCAGCATATACAATACCAAATAGAAGATTTTACTCAGGGTAACCTAAGTTTGGGATCAACCGAGATATAAATTTCACTGCTATGTTTACGTTGTTGACACTTACAAAGTCGAATGTTACGATTGTTAGAATGTGAGAGCCAATATAAACACATCGGAAGGAACTGCGCACACATTTTACGGACAATCGAATAGTGTCTATGAACTAGCGATACTTACTTGCCGACAAAACTCTTCGACCGCACGGGCTCGACAACAAACTTCCACAGGGGCTTCGATTTTCACTCCACGTCTCGGACAGCGAATTCTCAATAGTACGACTCGCATACAGGTTCGATGTTGTTCCAAGATTTCCAGCTCCGCTTGACTGAAGTTCGCCTTAGCCGTCTGCAAGTTGAAACGCCCCCGAGTCACACAATTGTTTTCACGATTTGTCGCAGCCGTGCGCTGAGCCGTTCGCAAATTACTCAAAGCAGATGCCATTCCACTAGCCCAATCGGCCTCGAACATGCGCAGGACCCGGATTGGTTTGTAGGCCGCACTGACCAGACGCGTTAGCAGATTATGCATCACTCGGGTCGTTGGACCAGGACCGAAACGCTGCGGTAGCAGGTCTAAGTTGGTCTGCGCGAGAGGCAGAAGATTCTCATGTCAAGCACAGAGTACAAATAAATGAGACAACAGTCGAATCTAATCCAGATGTAAGTTGAGCCAAGCAAGAAGGGAATATAGTATGGGATATGGTATGGCGTTCCAGTGAAACCAAGAACCACCTAGAAAAGGAATCTCAGTCGAAATATTAGTTAACCGTCTCAACATAAATAATGATGCATCAATAAAACATGTTTTCGTATTGGAATCTTTAAGCGTGTAGGGGATATGTACGCGATGGCTAATTCTCATACCTATTAAGACGAAGACTATTATCTGCAGCACTGACTGTAAAAGTAGATGAAATAAAAACTGATCAGAAACAGATAGAACGCAATAACAGCCTTACTAATCTCTAAAGTGAGTTCGCATGATACAATCCAAAGTGTTCACTCAAGACTTGGGAGCAAAAAATAAGACTGAAGGTACGAATAACCCAACCCCGTTGTCTGATTTGTATTCTTCAATGGAACATTTCCAAGTCACTGTACGGATTTAAAACCAAATTTAAGCGGTCTGATGTACTGCTGTACGGCAAACTAACGATAATTCAGTGTTATTGTTCTGCTCATCTTATAAGAACTCCCACATATTTCAATGGAAAGCACAGACTCATCCTTTGACAAAGCGGACGCGGAGATCAGACGTTTGAAATCAAATAGGTCAACTGGCTTACATGAGATTTCGATATCAATACGTAAGATGACACTTTTGAGCGTGGTTAAGAGCATTAAAAAACGATGCAGTTCATTCCACTTTCCTAATTTCAAATAGTGGATGAGGTTCACCAGAACAGCGTCGAAGCTGTTCGTAATGTTTTCTGCTCGGCTTGGGTTTCTCATCTTTAGATCTGCGCAACCCCATGGTATTCACTCTGCACGCGTCCTCCTTCGCGTGAAAATAAGCACCTTGAGACAAGCTTGAAAATTTACTTGTATACCTCATGAGATTCATGGGCATGATCTCTACTCCATCTTGCTCTCTACACGCCTGTGTTAGGTTCAGTCTGCTGCCATGTCACCAGGATTGGGGCTCCCGCAAAGCTTATCACTTCATCTCCATTTGCATTTGCGCAACTGTTTACTGGTTCACGTCGGTGTTTTACCCAAACTTAAAAGTGACGTTCCGCTTTCTGCTATATTTACGAAGAGACCTGTAAATAGTCAGCCTGGATGCAACACTGCGATGGTGGAAGTGTTTACACACAACGAGTGCTCGTTAATGCATTGACGTACTAAGAGAGTATATCTTCATAAGAAAATCACGATCACCGGTTAAACGTGCGAGTATATCTGATCGCATTACTGTGTGATGTCACGTGCAAACCACAGTTTTCGGCACACTGAAGAGGTGGAAATAGCTCGAGACAGTACAGAATAAAGTGTGCGGATAAGATAAGTCTGACAAGTCTGTTCCACATACGATAAAACTGGTTAAGAATACATTGTTCTGACTTCGTTAGTCAAATGTTATTCGAACATATTTATGTCGTATTCCAGTCAAAAAAGAGTGTAAATGAGCTATGAATGTCAATACTATTATCAAGTCCTTAAAATTCCGTTATCAGCCACTAAAATTTCCCAGACGCCAAATCGAGAGAATAATCCTTGGAGGTGAAGAAAAAAGCTATCGACGTTCTCTACCCTTACAGAGATTTCCAGACACACTATGTACTAAACGCTGACAGCGGTGTTGTAAAACCAAGATGAATCCGGAGCCATGGTTTTGCAGCCTTACGCCATGAGAACAGTTCTAACTTACCGGACACATTCGAAAGTACAGAACAGTCTTTGCAAGATCGAGTCAAATGTTAAGGTTAACTGTCGACGACAAACGTAACGACGAGTCACCTCACGAAAATAATGCCGGGATGGTCAGAGTATAACTGTATCACAAGGCGCTGACTTCAAACTATCATCCCCCAAATCATCAACAGCATTCTCAGCCGTACCCTTGAGTTGTTTGTCTCGGGTTGCCTTTGGTCCTAATAACACCCTACAAGGCTACAGAGTAGTAAACAAGTAATAATACACAGAGGAAAACAGGACAGACGGAAAAGCCAGAAATGGAACCCCGGGGAAAAAAATGAAAGAAATATCGGCAACCTTGTGGATGCAGGTACACCAGTGGCTACAATACAGTGTCACATCGGAAAGTGTTTCCAGCTGGCAGTTGCAAATTTTTCAGCCTATCAAACGGCACCTACCACTTCAACAACGCGGCCAAAGATCTCATGGCCCGTGATTAAGTAATCGCTCTTCGGTCTCTTTAAACCATCAGCAGCCAAACTTAACAATGCGCGGTGAAGCAGACGATCTATCGTCAAGTACGTGATTTAGCCATCACAGGCTGTACATTTGTAGTACACTGGCTATCCGTAACGAAAGTGCACATTTCCCAGACTGTCGCACTGCTCAGGCAATGTCTATTTGATACAGGCTAACTGCTAGAGGCAATGACGATCGAACATCGGCAGTTTATGTGAACTTTCCGCACGAATGGGCCAGGGTCTCTGAAACATAGTGAAACCGAGTGCTCGTACGCACTACAAACACTACTTTTAGTCGACAAACGGATGTTTTTGCGACGCCATAAGTGACGGAGGTTGATGAACGCACTAAATGTTTTCGTGAACACCTCAAGAGCAACATTACATAAGCTGATGAGATGACATTAACCAGGTGGGTAAAGCGATCGACAATCTCCAGCGGTATGCTTAAAATGAAAAACAGAATAATTGCTAACCCAATATTTCAGTGACGCTTCACACTTTGAAGGTGCAGTGTACACAACATACAGACAAACCAGTTTACTTAATCAGTCTTACAGGTATCACGACACGAATTGTCCCTATCAAGTATCTGCAAAACATGGTAAGTAAATTGGGTTAATATTGATGGAATAACCTGGCCAACCATTTCGTAGGCATTGTATAGGTCGCTATGGTAAGACGTCTTTCTGCTGCAGTTACCACTGTTTTCACAGTCGCCAGAAGATTACGGATTGAGTCTAAAAAGATTCTGTGAACCCCATCATCCAGTGGTATGTCCGGAATTACAGTTTTCATTTGACTTTGTAAATGTCTGCTCTGCTATATGACGAGACAAAGCGTCTCCATGCCTAAAACTCAATGTTCCTCTGGACTAAATCTCACAATTATATTCTAGTGTCTTCCCGGTACACAGCTGCGATCGATTGGTGGCGTAGACCGGAATAATCCCTCCAGCAGTAGAAGTAACATAAGAGGCTTACGACCGGTATATAACGTACGCATAGATCTGCAAAGCATTCTATCGAGTCAAAAATGTAATCTCAAGACCTGCCGCGGTTGTTTTCGGTGATCCCACTGTTCGGGACCACTCATTGTAAACAATCGAGAAATATGCGCCAGACAACTGCCTCTATATTGTACTCTGCCCCACTTTCTGAAACAAGGATGTGCAAGTTAACGTCATGGTGAGATGAAAGCAAAATAAAAGTCAAAATCTGAATATACACGAAAAGAAGTTGGCACGGCTCCGACCAAAGTCGCTGTGAATCCTTGATGAGTACACGATTAAACGATACACATGAGACCTGAAGCTACCGTTACAGTTCACAATTCAAAGAATGGTCAGACGGCAGTCTTATCCTTTGGCAGGGGCACTTCTGCGAATCCTCTTCATGACCCGCCGAAGTCAGTTTTCAATGCAAAAGGAATATCTTTCAGAATTAACGTTAAAAATTCCAAAGCACTTCAGGCTGAACGACAGGTGGCTGTACTGATGCCATCTACGAAGTGTTGTTGTTAGAAACTGTCTACTGTATGTTTCAACCTTTCCCGGCAGAAATCCTTATAATATTCGATGACAGAAAACCTCAACACTCTTTAGCTTCGTGTACGGATCTTCAAAAACAAGACGCGGATACGAGTGATTTACACAGACCCAGGTGATAGGTCGCTGTACTATCGTAAAGAGTCCTTTACCTTTTATATCGCCACTACCTGGGTGACTCAAACGAAACAGTTCAGTAGATCGATTATTCCAATTCATTCAAGCTGGTTCAACACACTATCTAGTGAAGCAACAACTGCATACAAAACTGGTCTTCTGAAAGAAGAAATTGGTATTTACACTCAATTGAAGGTAGTCTTTGTTTGCACACACCGAACACGGCTATTTTCAAAAAGGTTGTGGCGTTCACTTTGCAGTTTCTAAGCCACTTTCACTTTTACGTCTTCATATGCAATTGACCTTACTCTCTAGTAAGAAGATATAATTTTGGCCGCTGTGCGCTGAAGTTAGCAACATAACCAGTAACCTAGTTCGTCCATACAGTATGTAATTAATCAACTCAGCTTTTTGTGTCCGCAAAGACGCTTGGCCAACAAGTTGG
>QNGE01006916.1:0-27128 GCA_008508345.1 Paragonimus westermani
TGAAGGGAATGAACTGTTTCAAACCAAAAAATTATCAATCACTTGATCCTTCTTGAAACTATACTAATGTGGACGGCATTGAAACACAGTCATATTCTTTAAACTGCTCTCCTAAACTAGATAAATAATGATTATAACGTTGTTATTTCAGTCGAAGTTTTCTAAGCCCGGTCCGTCGTCCTTGAGTTCTTGTCCAGGTTCGGACAGTTTGAAAACCTCTAGGCCTCACTCCAACCATGTAATTACATAGGTGTAAATACTGGATGGTTTAGTAAAAAATTACCGTGATTTGATTATCATCTTTCGGTACGAAACGCCGGTAGACGTTTCTGTTATTAACCCTGAAATGTGAATGTTCATCTGTGTGTGGCGACCGCGTAACTGTACCAAGAACAGCAAAAATCAAGGACCTTGAATTGTAGTGCTTAGTTTTATGAAGTGAGCAGTATTATTACATACCAAGAACAACTTCTGTAATCCTAGTATTAAACACATGAGTATACCTAGCCTGATATTTCCGCAAAAATGGCTGTCTTCTTCATAATATTGGTCTCAGGCCCAAGAGAGTTCATATGAACGGAATACTGTCCCTCCTAATGAGAAACATCTGTACACAGAAACAGCGTCCATTCCCCATCGAAGGTCTTCGTTGTTTGCACAGTATTAGTACATATGTATCTTGCATGCTCAGTAATTAGAAACTCATCACCTAGTTGAGTACTGGTTTCGATCAAAAGCTGACATCAAACCAATGAAGTCAAACTGATTGGTGACCTTTCTGCTGACTGGTGCTTATCGCAAAAGTACACCCAACAGCACGACATCTCCATCCGATAGAAGTCTACAGTTCACGTTTGAATGCAGAATCCGAATTCATCACATGTTTTATTCACAATCGGAATGACATTTTGAATTGCGTAGGCGCTGACGCGAACAGCTAAATTTTTAAGATAAATACACTTTGTAGACATGACCTTTCACAGAAGGAACACCCTGTTTTCCCCTAAATACACCCCTTTAGTCCCACCCAACCAACTTGTTCCCACAGTCTCCATGTGTTGCTCCAACGAAAGCAGGCGGTTGAATCGCAGAAACACAAACAGCTGTCGTAACATTTGTTTCCAAACAATTACGGGATCGTTCTAATCAAAAAAGGTGCGAAAAGATGTCCGTATGTGTGTGTGATTCTGGGTGTTTTTGAGGCAAATTGTGTTTTAAAGGAAACAAGCGACCTACAGCAAACAACCAACCAGCCAGCCAGCTAGAACGTTCACATCTACATGCATCCAGTATTTGGGATTCATGGGTCACAAGCGAGAATCTCAACATGTTTAAATATATGTAGCATCCTTGTTTTAGTGTTTGGTGTGCTAGGGTTCCAACTTTAACCTGTCTCCTATAACACCACAAGGAATGGAAACAACTGGTGTACTGAGTGTTGTCATGATGAAACATAACGCTTGATTGTTTGTTTGTCCAGATGCACACGGCCTTGATTTGGCACACTGTTAAAGAGAAGCACAGCTCAGTTTGTAAGGTCAGGTTGCTAATTAGTAGATATGCGAATAACAACCAAAGTAACAACTTAAAATCCTCTGACAAAACAACACTAACACACAGTCACGTGTTGAGACGAGAGACAACACTGTTGGAACCATTGTATTTTGATGTATATTTTCTAAATATCAAAATCCCCGTAACCAGCTGTTTGAACAAATACTGGTGTCTAGCACAGACCAGGCAAACAATCTTCGCTTCCACTCTGATCGTCTCATCATTATCCACAAGTCTGTTGTTAAACACGGTAATCGATTCAGCGTATCCGAAGTATGCCGTTTATCTATTTCGTACATTGAATTAAGGTATATTTCTGGACTTCCGTAACCTTAGAGGTAGATAAATGAAAGAAGAATCACATTTTTTCTGGGTCATATGAGACACATTTATCACTAGATCTAGTTAGCACATTTATGAAATCACTGACAGTAACGATAAAACATAAATCATGTTTTCCGGATTGATATTTCGTTCGCCATGAACTTACGTGGCCACGAAGGTAAGTACCGAAACAAAATGCCCGTGAGCAAAAAGTCAGTTACGTAGAGAGTTGACAGAATGACAGGGCAAAAATATGAGCAACAGACAATCGAGAATTACAAAACGTGGAAATAACAGATGGCAAGAGTATCGCTGTCAGAAGTAGTGTTTATTAAACACATAGGAGTGTGCACCTGTAACCAGCAGAGGTTCAGCGAACCAAGGATAGGTTTTCGGTTACACTGGAAGATTATTGGTGAGGCTTAACGACATTTGACACTGTGATTCTTTCAGACTAGCTGCTTCAATGTGGACGAAGCTCGATTTCTTCTTGTCTTTCCAAATGTTTTGCTCATTATTTTGACACACGTTTATTAGGACAAATAGGCAGTTGATTATTCGTTCTTTCTACGCAGTTTCTAACGCAGCATCATATGTGTAAGCAGTGGGATGTGACAAACTCCGATTGGCTCCTTATGGTTGACGTTACAGGCAACGTTCTATGTTGTCATGGGACAAAGGTATGATTGTTGCCGAGCGCTTTCTGTCACCCGGGCTCATCATTCACTTAGAAAACAGGAACTCCAGGTGTAATTCATTCATGGGTATTATTAATAACTTTATCACGAAGACCAACAGGATTGTTATGACCTTGTCAGCTTGTTCACCTGTGATAGTAAGTTGTAACCTGGGCATATACTACATGCTTTATAAGGAAGTGTTTTCATTAAGCCTCTTTCAATGTGCACAGGACAGAACTTTCACCGTGCAAGGAAGGTTCTGGTTATGTTGACGTTCTGTGTAAAAGATTCCGTATTGTATTACTCGACCTCTTTACGTTTAGTCTATCAAAAGGGGAGACAGGATCACACAACATTTTCACCCATGGAGCTCGAGTCGAGGTGAGCCTATCTCATATCACCTCCAGTGACCTATTAGCGTCCACCGAAATTCCAATACTGAATGGAACATCAATCATATAACGCCTGCATGACATCTGTTTTGAAAGTCTCCCCCAAAATATAGCTTCCATAGTGGACAGAAAGAAAGTTCTCCTCACTGGTCAGATTACCATTACTTTAAAACTCAATTCCAATTAGTGAGTGAAGAAACACTAAGAATTTGAATTCGATCAATAAAACTGGAAATGACGCAATGCTTTTTGAAACAAAATAAAAAAAACATTACTAACAGTTTCACGAACCACATGCATGAACATTGAGCTAAACGTTTGAAAGTACCCTTTATCCTGTCATCGCACAAGTATATCCATTTGTAATTTCGTGTATTATGTCAGCTATTCGTCTACTTTCGTATTACACTACTAAAGTTGCAGATACCCTGTAATACGAACAGACAGGATTAACCTGTTCTTACACACAAGACAGAATCGAGATGACGTAGAATTTCGCTAAAACTGTTGTACTGTATCATCTAGTAACGAAGAAAGACATTTATTTAGAGATCGTAACGTTCTGTTCACTCTCATCAGTCGAGAATGTACTGTAGTCAAGTTCAGCGGACCAAACCCCGACGGTTTCAGATCGTTTGAGGTAGGCTTCAACCGGACGCGTACTTCATAAGATCCAATCGGATGGTCTCTAGTACCAGTAGACTGAAATGTTGCCTCATCTTTTTATAGCAGTTTATCCGTAGTTCAGCTCAACGTGTTAATGTTTAAGCTAGTACAGGAAACCACACTATTCCGATCCCAGCTCCTCTTTCACTACACTGTCGGACGGAAGAGGAATGTTGTGGACTGGGTATTGTACTAATGTCCTACAATGGACGGTGCGATAAGGTATCTCAAGGTTCTGACATTTAGTCGAACTCACAAGGGAAAATAGTCGTTTGCTTCTGGCAGGTGTATGCCGTGGTTTCTGGATGCACATTTTCGGGACCACATCTAACGACCTCTTCACATTGCTATGGCTTCCCGTTCATATAACTCTCTTAAGTAAATTTCACAGCCGCACCGCAGAAAAATAGTACACAATGCTTATCTCACAAATTGATAACTGTTCTTTCTCTAAACCAAAATATGTTTGCAAGCAGGTTTAGGAATTTAGTGTGCAAAACACATTTATACGCCCTACATTTCTAATTGACACAAGTAATTGTACACTGCGAGAAATTTTCACCAACACTGGAATTACCCAGTTACTAAGTGTTGATGGTCGGCATTAGAAAATTTCACCCCTAATTCAGGAGTTTTCAAAACATCTTCGATTTTGAAGCGCACCTCTGTTTCTTGAACCAAACATTCTATAAAACTATGGCCATCGTCGTTCTAATGTAATCTTACAATCAATCTGCTGGTTAGATCATTCATGCTTAAAAGTACTGCAAGAGAGGTTTGGTCCATGTTATGTAATTGCACCCAGATTACTGTCCAAATGGTACCACTGGCTTTTTCGCGACTTTTCAAGTTGGCTCAAACATTTTATTTCGATCATCACCTTATAACCCTGGACCAAAGTTGGGGATGTTGGATTTTCCATTTATGAGCTATGTTTTCAAAGATAAAACTTCGAATTTCATACAGAGCAGATAACATCAAAATACAGATGTTCTGGCTACTTTTCGACTGTGGGTTAGTTTAACACCGATCTATGAGACCATACAGACTGCCAGTTTCCGTGCATTTTCTAAGACCGTTAATCTGGGTAATTTAGACAATAGTGACCATTAGATCTTTTGAAGCTCGTCTGGTCCGTTTGTTTGGTACGACTTGGAGGGTTGAAATCGTTGAGATGTGTTTGGTTCGTTTATAAAAAGTCGATTCCAAAGTTGACTTTACTGATCCCTGCCGTGTAGAGTAAACGACCACGACGAATTTTGTACCATAACTGCACAGTATTCACTTTCTTTCTTTTATAACTGTCATTTGTTATCCAATAAAACGTCCCTTATTGATACTGTTTGACACATACCAACTTTCATCCTCACCCGATTATTTTTATGAGCTTATTTCCCGTTGAATTTTGGCCGTTGGCCGATTCGTGTTTTGGCTATTCCATTTTGAACAAATTCCCGTTGGATAATTCGTGTATCCTATTAATTTACTTCCAGGGTAAGATAACACCTTTACTGTAACTTTATTCAGTAGTATAATCCTTTTGATCCTTTTGATAGCCTTTTTCGACGATCTTTTAAGCTTGGTAGATAGTCCCGTTAACCTGACCGTCTGAATAAGCGTTGTTGAAATTGTTGAGTACGCGTTACTGAGTGAACTACCCCCAAATCACCAGGAGCGGTTTAACAGTGACTCATCCTCATACTTAGCGAACAACTCATTCAGAACAAATGGTATCCAGCAATTTGTCTATTTGAACTTCTAAAGTGCTCAAACAGACGGCCTGATCTTCTTCTTAACGAATGCCGGATTCTTGTCCATAACCTTAACAACACGGGGAGAACAAAGAACTTGACAGTGAATCTAGCAGATAGATAGTTTAGGTGAAGTTTTGCTAACACATTGGGCCGTATAGTGGATTCCAATATCAGACAGGACAAGTTTCCCACCTCTAGATTGTCATTTGCATAGCTAATGTACCGGTTAGCAATATTGTCAATATTTTTACTGTTATTATTACTGATACTGGTTATACTAACAATTCAGAATCGTCTTTTAACATAATATATTGTCTTTCCGATAACCTCTTCCACTTCAGCATCATGATACATCATAAACACTAAAACTAACGTGGTTCTTCGCTGCAATGCTGTGACTACAATTATGCATGTTCACCAAGTTTTTAATTTCGTATGCTACGCTGGTGCATGAAGAATACTCTGAACAGGGTTTAATGTAAAACTACCCAGTCGATGCTCTTTCAGTTTTACGCGGTGATGATGTCAAACACCAACAATTGATCAACCTGGACAAGTCATTAGTGCGTATTGTAAGAAGAGGCTGGAAGTGGATAAAATATATATTGTCTAATAGAAATCTCTCTGTGGTTATGGATGACACTCACCAAGAAACGTGATTATTTTCAAGGCTCCTTGCAGGCCATCAATCTAAGCTAACCAATAGCACAGAGTACGCATGTCCGTGAAATTCAACATGTCTATTTCTCTGTAGGTGTAGTAACTTCTCAACATTGTCACATATAATGATACAAAGTTTAACGAGGATGGGAATCCGACAAAAATGTTCACATCGAGTAAAACTGAAGACGAACAGATAGCAACAAGCAAGAATAAATTGAATCATGGAGAACTGTGAATGGTGTGTCTTCGTACGAAGTCAAATCAGCTGGATAGATAGACCAAGATTTACTTTGTGTAATCTTAAGAGAATATCGTGTATGCAGCAAACAAACTTCCAGATGTCTGCAACATCGTCCAGCTACACAAAAACATCACAGTGCACCTGTGATGCTATGGCCGGATGTTGCATAGGTCGTTATTTTCTGCGTGCATACTGACATGGCCATAGTAGCGTGATTGAACTCAGGAGCAATCTCGCCAAATGACCATGTGAGTTTTATCTGTTTTCTGTTTAGCCTTGTGAATCTGAAAGGAAATATTCTGCTGTTACATGGATAATAATATGTATATCTATATATGTCTGCTCTAGAAATTCGGTAATAAAACAAAGCTGCTTTGAAGGTCGCTTTTTGTTGCTTCTGTCAGTAATAACTCTTCTTCAGTCGTTTAATTTTCACAAGCCCTGTCTTCACCTTCGTTGGATCTCCACCTTCCTACCGAATCTAATGTCAAACATCTCGTGGGGTTAATGACTGAGGGGTTCGGAGCTTCGTTTTAAACGCAATGGATGTCAGATTAATTTTTGCAAAATGTGATCATAAGGAAATAAACCAGCAATAGGCTGGTAATCTGAAACCCACAATCGCAACATATGGTCAAACTTTGTGTACCCACGGAAACGATGTGACAAACTTGTAGAACTGTACTGTTCGTAATGATCAAAAATTACGATCAACTAGGCTTGACTAAGAAGTGATTTGTTTTGTACGGTGCATTGTTCTGTCATTCCCCGATTCTCACTTCCTCCGGAAAATCAGAAACACATTCTGTGTACACACACACACATACAGGTAAGCACATCAAGATGTGAAATTCTTGGTGTCATCCTCCACTTCCGTTTTTCGTTGACAGTGTTCCAGCCAAACAATCCGTGCTAGTGCATATCTGTAACCTATGATTCTGATCGAACCGGAATCTCAAAACTGGACTGGAAACTGGAACTGAATCTTTTATGGACTAGATAGTGATCACAACGGTGCAAATGATCAACAAATAATTATATCGCCTTCCTTGCACTGAATCTTCTCAGTAGACCTTTGTAGGTTTCAGACGTTTCGAAAAATTCTGAAGGTAAATCGTAAAAAATGAGAAGCTAGTGAAAGAGCAGGAACAAGATGTAATTCACAAGTTTCCGAAAAGAATAAAGACTGAATTATATTAAAAAAAAGGATACATGAGGGAACAAATAAAAAAACCTTTTTATTCAAAACCATTTGTTTGGGACCAGCTGTTCGGTGTCCCTTACCAGGGAGTAAGTGAATGTATCTGGTTTATCGAGTGAACTAACATCGTACCGCTAATCTGGCACTCTAAGGAACTGAGCCAAGTGTCAAGTGAAGACATTGGTATCATTACTAAACTTCCTCCTTATTGAACAACTGCGCTATTCGTTCCTATGTGATGACCTTTGTTTGTCACCTGTAACCAGGGTGGGATAAAGCATTCGACGCACCTTAAGAACCCTTTGTCCCTTGAGTCTACTAAGAGTTTTACATGTATAATAAGATGCAGTGGCCATCCACTGATTTACACGATTAGGCAGAAAAATTAACAGGGGTAGTTACCACCAGCTAGCCAGCTTGGGTGTGAATGCACTCACACGCAGCCCGCTGCACTTTTAAATGAGCAGAGCTCACCGGAACTGAATTCATCTACCTATCAACGTTATTGATTTATCCTCTACACTGAGCCACTGCGTCATCTCTATGCCATACTGCTCACTCCGTCAATTACCATTCCTTCGACCCAGCGCAGTTTCACTGACTCCGGTACGCCAGCTGTTGAAACTTATAAGTCCAGTAACTGACAGCAACCAGTAGGGCGTTATGGCGAGTAAGGATTTCACCACGTGAAGTTAGATAGAATAGTGCACAATTGAAGATCCCATCGTGAACGAATCGGCGATGGCGTGGACAAACCTGTGATGATCTGAGAGGTGCGGCAGGGACTTCTGTGTGGGCTGTATATAACTTCTTATTTCAAGAAGGCTTAGTGCCAACTTTTGCCTGTACAAGCGGACCAGCATTTTCTCAAGGATTCCGTTTCTGAGTTTACGTCATCTTGCACCAAAAGTACCATATTTTTGAGGTAGAATTGCTAGCATGGTTCATCTTTTCCAACCGTGCAAATTGCCTGCGACATGATGTTTAATCAAGGGTGATTGGTAGACATGACGGATTTGAGTGCGAGAACATTTTTTGAAAAGTGTCACAGAAGTGCCCAATTCTGAGATGCAGATGCTGTCACCATTTTCATGCCTGATCCCAAACGACTAGCCGTTGCCAACTGCCCTTGAGTGTTTGTTTTGTCCGCGAGAGTATAGTGTTTGCTCAATCTGTGAGGGATGTAGACGGTTTCATCCATTTTCCCCTAAATTTATTTTGACAGATCTCATGAGAACTCTAAGCTGGAAAAAACGAACATCTGAGGAGGTGTGAAAACTGTTTCAATGAATACGTATAAATCAACAATTTCGGATGGATCGATGATAGCTCCTCGAAGTCGTGTAACACACGCGTTTCTCTTCAACAAACATTTCTCAATGTTAAATTAAATACACTTTGAGTTTTAGCAAGATATTTTAGCTCCGTGCCGTATAGCTGCACACACAGTATGGTGTTCATATTCAACTATGTATTATCATGGCTTTGTTGAGAGAACAAGTTGGAACCAGCTTCAAGTCTTTTCGAACAGAGATGCTATGGTTACAGTTTACCATTGCGGACTGAGCTGACAGATTAATAAATGAACTACAGAAGCGTCGAAAGTTTCACGACTCCTATCCCAACGATGGATATCAAGCTGTCTCCGGGTGGTTGATAAATCATGTAGGTGGTTTGTTACAATCCATTTTGCTTCTTTATCAAGATTTGCTTCGATAACTCCCTTTCCAGCCTCGCAAACCTTATAGGCTGCGGAACAATGGTGACTTTGTGGTAAATTTCCATAAGATAAGGGCCCGAATTTATTGTTAATCCCCCAGGAAACCTAGTCTAACCGACCAGAAGACATTTATTGAGCTCGACTACCCGATCCTTACCAACATGGTTCATACTAAACTTTCTTTACACGTTTATTGAGAGACAACTCGTGCATTTTAATTTCTCTCTTAGTAACATAGGTGGTGGAAATGTCAGTTACGCAGCACTCTAAGCGATAAAACTTCGAACATTGTCTAGATTTGATTCGAAAACAGGAACCACGTCGTCATGTGTACCAGGTGCTGTATAAATCGAGTTGTAGGAATACTCTGGTAGAATAGAAACTGGATTTAACGAAGTTTGAAGCCTCAAATTTGCCTTCTTTGAAATTAGTAACATTGCCATTCAGTTTTGAAGGCATCCTGCTATTCATATTCGGTGGTAAATTACGTGAGCTGCTTTGTTCGAGCTACTTTCATCGCCTGATTTAGGCGCCATAATCATTTTGACTGTTTTCATGCGTTATTGGCTTTACGACAATCCCATCACCCCTTATTTTGTTGAGATATAAATAGGGGTTTGCTGTTTCAATGCCATTAGGCTACCCTTGGTATTTTTTCTTGTCATATTTTCATCACCGTACTAATATTACTGTGCGCGCATCTGAAATGTGTATCATAGCGTGGTGTATCAATTTTGACTTCATTGTCGTAAACCGATGTAGGCTTCCATGCGTACCTCTTAGTGATTGTTATAGCATACACAGCATAACCATTTCAAATGTACGACTTAACGCAAGCTCCTAGAATAAATGGTGGCTCTGTGTTATCGGATATATAGCGGTCTGAATCCAACCATTTTACTGAGGATTGTTACATGTTCATATTTACTATATTTCTTGCCCATTGCATGTCGTGTTTTGGGAAGAAATGATTCATTTTACTCTGCTCCATTCAACATTGTTGTCTTCACAAAATTTGATAAAGTTATGGTTGCTCCCACTTGTTGGTTTAGATTTGATAAAATTACCAAAATGGTACTAACTCACGCATATTGCATACTGCCTTAGTAGAATAGAGTATGATGGAACCTTTGGGGACCAATTGCATTAGCATTGCGCTAAACAACCGAATATGATCTGTTCATCTTTGATACTCACAAAAGATAACTGTGAAGAAACTGAATGCATCAACCAGAATGACGAATGTACTTCCAGAGTTAATGTCTCAACTCTATGAAAAATTATCTGAATCCAATGACATCACATATTTGTTAATAATTCCACGTGTTAACAAAGGTTGCTATTCAGAGCATGAGAGAATGAATATCATGAATTTGATGGTCTTGTGGCACTACAATTAGCAAGTGGCCAAAAATGACGTTGGAATATACGTCAACGTCACAATTCCATTAAGAACAATCAAGCTTACATTAGCAGTACTATGTGGACGTTTGAACATACACATATCATCATTTTCATACGCGTTCTCTACTCTTGCTTGTCTTACCAGGTATTCACTGGGCTTCTGAAAAGGTTTTCAACTGAATATACAACAGGTTTTCAACCTGGGTTTCCAAGGACTTTCGCTTAAATCACAAGGCCGGTAGTGGAGTGTTTAGAAACAAATTTCAAGAGACTCCTTAGTAGCGCGCAATTTATGCACGATTACAAAATTAACCCTTACACACAAAGGCATGTCATACATAATTTGAACGAGCCAAGTAACTTATGAGATTATCCCAGTTTGTACGTGTTCATTTCGAGTCATAAATATATATGACCCAACGCGTTTTGAGAAGCCCACAGTGCTCACAGACTACTACCATGGACTTTAGCTAGCATCGTTTGTAAATGGACATTATGATTCACCAAACCAATTAAAGCCTCGTTTGAAAACTCTGAGAACACAAGCTCACTCACAGCTTGTTTTGTGCTACCAGTTTGGAAGGAGTGAATGTAAATTAAGATTTCAAACGGAAATTGGACACACAGGTGAACTTACATTTTTAATCTGCCGTTAGCTAACTTATGTTGGTTTTACCTTGCTTCGTCATTTTATGATTTGGTGAGTGTTGATTTTGGGCAGAATAAATGGAAACAAATTTTTGGGCTACTCAAAGTTTAATTTGTAGTGAGGTGACGAGATGATGGTCCTATGACTGTCAGGTAGGATGCAACTGTACTGTCCTTCGTGCAAGGGCATGAAAGCATCCTCACAACGTTTTCCACAGTGAACTGATGAGCTCCGATTTGTCTGTTTGTGTACCACTCGTGTTGATTGTCCGAACTACTGCTTTATAGATTTTCAATTGCTGACAGTTAATTTCTCCGCACAGACTCCATTTGATTGTACTTTGTGTACTTTCGTTGGTTATCATTTTATTATGTATACATCCAAGTTGCTCTGATCAAACGTTTGGTAGTGTGCATTGTTCTGCCCGAATCAAGAAGTGTACAGTTGCTCTGATGAACTACGTGCAACCAGGAGTCCTTTCAGTCACTTTAGGATCCACTGCAATCGAAGAAAACACAAATGATTAATTGCTAACAAGTTGTTAACTTCCTTCCGTCATGAACATGCAACACTAGAATTTATAAACCGTGAGGATGGTAATCAGAGTTGGAAAATTCTCAAGTGTCCTTTGTATAGGAGTAAGGAATAAAACCATTTAGACCCAGTGGATAACAGAGAAGTGGTTGTCAACTACTTTAATTGCACTGAGTCTTATCAACACTGTGCAGGCCAGCGACTCACAAGAGAATTCTACAATCGTTCCGCTAACCTGACCGCGATGAATGGAGTTGTCACGTTCACACAGTAGGAGCAAACCGGTGATACACACAACTATACTGAGGTATATTCGACAGCAAAGTTAATCAAGATTTTGCTATCTGAGATCAGAGTTTCCACATTATGATACAGACCAGGACAGTATCTCATACAAATGACCAGAAAACATGACATCAATCTTAAACGAAGTGGTATCACGGAAATAGGCCGTTGAACGGTAACTGCTGAACTGAAAGCCGCAAAAGCACGTGTAGTTGGGGACAACAAACAAAGCGTTGAAAAGAAGAAACCACGGTTACTGAAACCAGTCATCAAACGCCAACTGTGCATACTCAGAAGTAAAATAGAGGGGGGACATAATTAATGAGCACTGTATTTGCGGGACTTCTACTGACCCCACGTTAAGATTGCTCGGTTCACCGCAAATGTACGCGGAGGCAGCACAACTTATGGTTACGTCAACTCCAATGTTTGTGTACATAAATGTGTTCGAACTTCTTGATGGTGTTAATCAGTAGTATTTCTTCCTCTTAGATTGAAACGGATCAACGTTGACAACAGTGTTCGTTGATCATAGCTTATTCAAACGATAAGTTCAGGTGGGAAAGCATCCCTACTTACGAATTGAAGATGGCCAGTTTGAATATCCATCAGATCCCTAGTGATAATTGGGTTCAAAAAAGCCCAGGTTACAGCATAATGTAGGTGTGACAAAGGACAGCATGGTACTGTAGTTATACACGTTTCATAATATGCTTTCTCCTAATTATACCGAGAAACTGAGGTGAAAAATACTCGACCGTTCGCACCATAGACGTTAGTTCTAACAAACACGATACCGCCCGCTCCTTGTCTCGTGATTAACTCGGTTAGCAAAACGCTACACAAGATGCTAATGGAGGTTCAGAGCTGACAAGAGTGAACAAAAACTGCCACCTCTGTTTGATGTTGGAGGTTACTACATTCGACAGGACTTCTTCCGTTAAATTTCCAGCTGGCGAATGCTTTACTGTTCGTTGTCGTAACCCGGATTTTGTCAACATCGGTCACTTCATTGCTACTGATGGTCGTGGTCGGTTATCAATGATTTTAACCCGTGTTCACAGTTTTGGCAATTTGCGCTCAGCCTACTTTCATTGTTTACTCAGATAGTAGTTATCGATTGATCAGAAATCTATCTTGCATCAACCTTGAGCTTGGCATCTGTTCCTACAAAAGCAGGTTGAGCCTTAAACCGGATCAAACGTGTTGCAACCGTTGTCGAGTGGATGAGAATACTAACACGTGTACATCCACGTCGCCGGTAAAACTAACGGGAGAGAAGCGGATCAAAGATACAACAAATGTCAATACTAGTCCACTTACCACGGCCTACCACCAGTGGTTCAACGACGAAATGTTGAACAGAACAGGTGGGGATACCTGTAGTATATTCACTGTCTATTAATGAATTAGTCAAGTAGATCACTTTCCAGGAAACCAGGGGTTTCCTGGTTTGGCAACCCAAACACAACTAAAAATGAATGAATTTTTTCTAATGAGTCATGAAATCGCAAATGTGTTAGGAGAAAATTATGAGTGTCGTCCATCAGTCCGTCTTCGTCCTACAAAAGGAGGGAGGGGGATGTACGCAGCTTTGCCAGTTGTAACCCTACTTCCCTCCATATGACCAACTCGAACCACCCACACGCGTTTACACACAGCTGTCTGTCATCCCATCCTAGCAACGACTGACCGAATTTCCTTGGTTATTGTCCAGGCAACCGCAATCAAACACCTGTGGTAAAACTGCCGCCAGAAGTGCTAACAGCTCTAATCCAAAGCATTATCGCCATCGTCAGCTCTAACTGGGCCAGGGACTGAAACAACCCATTCCTAATTTAAGAATAACATCCGTTTTCATTGGTGAATGTGAATTCGGCTGTCCATACTGTTAAGTGGACAAGTGTATGTGTGTGCGTGTAACCAACAGTAATGGGAATAGTAACCAGCAAGAATAACTCGTCTTAAAATGTCCTGAAGGGATTCGTAACTGTGCTGACATTCATATGAAAACACAGGCTAGTTCAGTTTCCATTTTTTACTGACCCGTGTGAACCAAAAACAAGCTGTCGGTCGCGTGGGGGTAAAGTTGACTACAATAAGGGACTGTTTTTATCTGGTCGAAATTGCACACACCAGGAACTGGTGAATAACCGTTGATGCTGTCATATGTTCAGTAACTGGCTAAATGTATACTGTTAGGTGATAGAAGTCAGGCAGAGATTAAAGCCCATTAGTAAGCAGCTGTATATCATATATGTATGCATAGTGAACTACAATTTAGTCATGGCTGCGTTTTAGTTTGACTGCACATATATCCGGTCTGATCCGTTAAACAAGCTAACGAATAGCCAGAATGAAAGACTTCCACTCAGGGCGTTATAAGCTGTGGGGAGATATGAATTCAGCCGTCAGTAACTTTCCTATATGAAAATCAGCAAATAGGTTTATTTTGACCATGTGTCAAGTAATTTGAATTTCTGTGAACATATGACTAATGATTAGCTGTCAACCACTCACTAGGATAGAGTAAATCGTTTTGAGTTTTCATGACTTTTCAAATTGATACAGCCCATCAAATTCCCATGTGTGGTGCAGAGTAGCGTTCATGTGGTGACAACACAAACTGGTTCTGGATTTAAATTAAGCTTCTGCATAATCTATATAGTGTATGTACAATCCCAAAGACTTTTGCAAATTGACGCACATGTTCTTAAACACTATGCCGGACAAAATGAGTGATCACACTGACGCACGCATTCAAACGTCCGCAAAATTCAGATCTTACCCCCCTATTCAAAATCCCATACTGTGTTCTGTTTGATCTGGGACGACCACTCCCAACTATCAAATCCAGTGTGGTTGTAGAGTCCAACCAGCACTGGGCGTGTGCATGATGACGGGTCTTGAATCCTACCGGTTTATGATCCACTGAGATACATTCCGCTCAGATTGTGTTTATTTGCCGTTCGTCCTGCACTCAGATTGAAAGCTCGATTTAGCAAATCGGTGAGCTTTACAGACTGAGGATCTTTTCAACTTGCTTTTAGTCACCCAATCACACTGAATAAAACAAACTTCTCACACTCTACAGACCGTGCGGAGTTTTTCTATCACGATAATTCTGTCATATTTGGATGTGATATAGAAAGCTAAATTATGTAGTCTGTAAACGAACCGCTTTGAATTCTCGACCACTTAACAGATAAAATAACGAATATTCTCGCTAACTGTTGTGTCCGTGGAACCGAATTTTTGAGCTTTATTTCGCAAACTACTTTTGTTATACAGAAGACATCCGGACTTGTCTAAAATAAATCTCTTCTGACTTGTGATGTTTTAAAAACTTGGTACGAAAAAAAACCAACTTTGGACTTGTTGAATCTTTTTTTCTGAAATTGCAACGGATGCTTAATATGGTTTACTAATGCAAACGAAGCCATTCCTCACCACAAAAATAATATATATCATAGACATAAATTAAACGACATACATAAGTGGTCACAATTGTCATGCTCAAAATAACTTCAGAATGGCTTTCGAAATAACGCACTGTGAGGTTTCTTGGTTAATATATTCACCAGACAAGTTCACGTGTCTCTCCATCACTTTTACCGGTCTCACTATCAGCTGAAAATATCTTATGGGACTTCCTCTGGTACTGCTTTACATCTAATTTACGATCGTGAGTAAACGGAGTGGGACATGGAGTAGAAATGAAACTATCGCCTTGTAGTCCTAACACTCTTTCAGGGTTTGCTCGAATAGACATTCCAATTCACTTGGATTAAATAATGCCGGGTGACTAACCTAGCCAAAATACATTGAAAACCTGTGACTGATAGATACGACTTAATCAAACCGCACAAATCAGTTTGCCCAGCCCAGAGATTCCTCACCGATAGTCGGGGTTTGCTGACGTGACACTGTTGGAAGGTCCGTTATTGTTGTTTCTCGCAGATCCACAACGGTAATGTCTTTGACAGAAGATCACTCTCTGAATATGTTGTTAGTTCGTGTGCAACCATGCGACATGCTTGCAGATGGACAGTTCTGAACTTGAACCTACCACTAAGGCAACGTAGTGCAGCGTCTCTGCATGGAAGTTGATTTTTGGCGTCAGGATAGGGAAATGTTTATACACCTCTGAAGAAAACTATCTAACATTAGTCTACTCTCACCTTACAACAGGTCATACAAGTGATACAAGCGAATATCACAAGTACTTGATTACGATGAGCTATACTCATAATGAGCTCGGTTTGTACACACATAAGGTTCGCAAAAGAATAAGTTAAACATGGTTCAAGACAGAAAGTGTGTATCGACGTATTGAAAATTGAGGTTTTCAACGGTTATTCACTGAAAGTCGAAAACCCCCAGTTGGTGGATCAGGATCAGGGCAAGATGAACCTTGCCAGACTAACTTTTGTCGAAATTCAAAGTGTTGCATAGTAATAAGACACACTAAGTTAATATTCAAAGCATCATTGCAACATTGAGGAAATTTAATATGAGTCGTTCGATAACGGATTATAAAAGTAACCAGAGAAAAGAATGGCCAGTAATTGAGTATACAAGCAATTACGAATTGTAGAATGCGGTTGGAAGAAACGAGATACGGTTTCTGTTTCACAACACAAGTTGCCAACTCTTCTGATTTTGGCAGACAAAATAGCTAGATGCAGAGAACGTTGCATGGTATGACTCAATAATGTAATCATGTCATAGACACGAAATTGTATATTGCTATTGGACAGTGCCAATATAAACTGCCTGTAAAAAGTGAAAAATTACATCGATATATTTTAAAGAACCTGGAACACCTTCATCAGTGGAGAACGAAGAAATATATTGCGATGTGTGACCAATTCGTTCACTCTCTTCAGTTAAAACATACAGGTTGTGTACAACAGACAAATAGAGATAGATAAGATATGAACAAGCATACAATCACATCACACTTTACGTTATCAACGTCATGGCAACCCAGTAGGTTGCTTCAAACATTGTGCACAAAACGCCCGATGATGAGTTCCGATCTACATAGTTTCGCTAAAAGTCAGTAGCTTAGGGTTTCAATTATGTAACTGTATTTTGAATGATCTAAGGGAATCAACCTGATAACCAGTAACTATGAGGTGTCTAGCAGTATACAATGCAGGAGTACAGGCAACGGATTCACTGGTGTGAGATTGTTGTGTGGTGAGTTGTTTTAACCAGTTCGCGATTTGTTCTGTCGCCCGCTAAGACAGTTGTCGATGTATTCTGTTTATGTAAATTTCACTTCAACTGTAAGCATATTGGTGGGTAACCAAAGAGAGAGAATAGTTTGATAAACTGCGTTCGCGATTGCGTAGAAATGGTCTTTTGCTGGGTTGAACCAAGCGTAAACGGATAGGTGCATACGTACGGGATAAGGCAGACTTCAACTTCGGTTTGCAGTCGTTTACCAACTGATCCCATATGAACTGCAGAAATAGAGATATATCTTTCTTTCGAGTTGTTCGAAATGGCTTATTGCATTTGTTCATCATGTTGTGGGCGCCTATGAACTTCCCGGAATATTTGTTTGCTAATAACGTTTTTCTTAGCATCTCTTGTTTCGTATGCAACCTGTCAAAGGTGCACATTCGTCTGGCTCTATGAAACAGAGCTTTAACGAAACCCCACATGTACGCTACCGGGGCAGAACTGGAGAAGTGATGATATTGTCCGCCCATTGTTACTGTGCGACGGGAGATTGTTGTGATGTACAATCCTCACGCTTGATGATGAATGCGTATAAGCAAAACTGTCGTTTGATATAGTTTCATTGGAAAAGGAGAGGTACAGATGAATGAAGTTATGAAGGTTAGCAACAAATCAAAATGATCAGTATCCATAGAAAGTGATACATAATCAAACTACCACTTGTACAATAACGTTTTGGAAATATTATCTGCGAATTTCCGATCTGTCATCCTCAAGAAAATGTCGGTTAACGTTACGCCTAACTGACTACCTATAGCCTTTAAAAATTGTAAACAGTGCTTTGACACATTTGTATAAGATGGAGAAAGTTTCAGACTGTTCAACCTAATTGTTCAGTTAACTGTATATCGTGGAGATGTTTGTAACCAGCGAGTGCTTCTGGGATAAATAAGGCATAGGCGACATCTATGAATTCGAGGAATAGATGCTTAATCAACATATGTGGCGAAAAGAAATCGTGAGATATTAGATTGTGAAAGATCTTTACATCTATAAGGAATAAAGGAAAGATTGGCAATCATGGCGAGTGTGTTGTATTTAGTTAGTAATGAGAATATAATAGATGGAAAAAGCTGGAAACCCTTATCACTAGTGATGGATAAAGTTGTGAATGAATTGTTCCATTTTGGACGCATTTTTTATCTCAAGAATGAACAGTTCATCGTTCTTCTGTTTTTTTTCAGAATGAATAGTACAGTCGGATAAGTATAGTCAACTTCTAGAGACCTTGGTGCTCATGATCACGCTGAGTATATATATATATATTGTGCAGTGTACACAGTAGACAATTAAAACTTGTAATTGCCAGCGCAGCAGCGGGTTAGTTTGCGTACAACGATTGTACCAGGAGAAATAATTTTTATCAACTCTCAAACGGAAATAACGCCATTCAGTCGATAACCCGTTGCAGTTGCTTTAATTCTCTACCGTTTGTTTGGAAGACATATCTATGATTAACAAACATATTCAGATGAAATACTCAGTGATTGTTCACTTTGAGCAAGTTAACAAAGATCACATGAAATGTACATTTCAACCTAGTCAGGGATTTTCTTGATCTGATCGGTTCTTGCAGCTACTTTGGACATCGACTTCCCGAAACGTTGAGTGCTAAAGTCAAAACTGAACTGTAACGTCATTTCCTCACTAGGAACCCATGGATGATAACTTAGCCGCAACAAGCTTACACCAACCGGTCCCCTTCACTCATCAATGTTCTCATCAAGCATTCTCAAGTGTTCTATATGATGAGATGATTTTCATCAGTGTTTTCTTTTTAATCATGTTTCATCCTTTTATGTTTCAACCGTTCTGTATTTTGATCACGGTGTACCTCAATTAGAATTGACTGCTTTATCTCCTGGGACCGTTTAGGCTCTTTCATGTTGTGAACATTGCATATTCTTGCTTGTCTAATTTACTTGCATTCAGTATACTTATAACGGTTACTTATGATGGTAGACGTTAATGTTCTTTTCACTAAATTATGAAACTGATCCACTTAACTATTGTTACGTGCTTCGAGAAAACTTTAGTCCACGTGATCACTTCAAACCCTCGGGGAACAAAATCGGATGGCTAGTTCCAACTTGTTTATGAATGCAGCCATTAGCTTTGTTCCATTATGTCAAGTAACTAACTCTGTTCTGTCTTTGCAGGTTGTCTTCTGACTTCATTATCACCAAATGGCCTTCTTTGCTTATCGGAAAACGGATTAACAGTCATCAGACAGTCAGGCTGACTCTGAGCGAGCTACCCAAGTTTAACCGTCGTTATGCCCACAGAGTTTCTGTAATCACGTTGATGGAAGTAAGCCATATGTTGCACCCGACGGTTCCCAAAAAGCATCCACGTGGACCGTGGTATTTCCATCTTTGTCAGTGCAATAGCTGGAAAGTTTACTACAAACTTTGTTTGTTCACTTGTGATGGTACACTTGATTTGGTCTATGAGTTACAATTGTTAGGAAGTGGGATAGCTAAAATCGTTTGATTAGGTCATAAAAATCGTAAAATATCTTGAGTACAAAGAGTTGTTTCTTGTATCTTATGACTGGCATGAAAGATTACAAGAGACTGATTGGCCTTACACGCAATATTCGAACACGCGACAAGCCAAGAACACAGTTCAGGAGGTCGTAATACATCCTTGCGGAAGATTGTTATTGATATTTCTGTTCAACTCGAAATTTTTCAGTAATCGTTGCTTTTAACTTGTTCTGGGTTAAAGGAATTTCGATCCATTTTGGCATATGCCTATTGAGTCGGAGTACTAGACACGCAAACATTCATCGAGAAAATTATGTTGAGTCATAGTGGGATACGGCATTCTAGCAATTTTGACCCGAAACAACTACCAAGCGAGCTTACTGTCATCTTGTTAGTTTATGAAAACAATGGTGCTTATCATCAAACTGCCGACGCACCAACTTGCACGACTTTGGGTTTAAGGACTAAAATGGAAATTCCCCAGGTTATCTTTGCAGGTCTGATTAACAAAGGTGGTGGATAGTACCGTTGGTGGTCCCGCCAGTTCTACAGTACGGTTACCAAAGATCATTTTGAAGGCGGAGGTGACCAAGTTGACTCATTTATCGTTTGCAGTCATCTGTGTAACACTGAGAGTGAAAACATCTTAAATAGGCTGTCTCTTACTTGTTAACTGGTCACTCGAGACATACTGCTGGGCAATATCTTGTGACTGAGACCTGGCTTGAACAAATCCTTTACTTACTACAAGTCAAAATATGTCGGCAGCGTCCAATTTCGCTGAAAACTCTCAGCCGGTGGAACCGTTAACTCAACATGGCATACGGTATTTATGCAGTTTGTCAAGACTGATGGACAGTATTAAGTAACAATCGTATCAACTTGTTCATTATCGGCGAATTTTGGGTAAATCAGACATGTCTGATGGGAGACACTTTGTAATTATTAGGTGAGGGTGGTACACACATGACAGACAGTTTGTGATAGCCCAGTAGTAGGGACGCCAGTCAACCCGTTACACGGTTAGTGGTTTGATCCCTGTCTAGGGAGGCTGGCCTTGTTTTGGTTACGACAGATTAACAACATCTGGTCACCTTCAAGCGGTTTCGTAAATGCTGAAAAGTATAACTAACGAACTCCACTGAAAGTTCTTCCCGAAATACATGAAATTCAGACCAAATGCAACATTTCAACATGACGGACTAAAACTAGCAATCAGTTTGTTGATTATATTTATTTAAACAATTTTTCCAAAAAGTGTAGCAGGTTTACGAAAATTCATCAAGAACAACATTTTGCAATTAGTATACGACGAAAGAAACCGCCTTGACTATTTTTAGGTAGCAGCTGTTGTCGAGTCAATAGAATCTCTCGTTATAAATTGACCATATATAATAACAGCTTGAAAAAGTATGTCACGTAAATTGCGGTAATAGGCTTAGTTTTTATGTCAAAGTAATGTATAAAAAGCGGAAATTGGAAACCGAGGTATCAGTAATATTCCAAAAATCAATGAATGCATACACTCAACGTAATGTGTGGAATGAGTTCGAATGGATATCCTCAAATAATGGGTGTAATGTGATGGGAGATGTTATTTTGTGTGAAGTCGACAGAATAGGGTGAATCATTTTGTCCAAAAATACCGACTGTTAGATAAATCAAAATTTCCGCGAAAACATGACCATAGGATACAAATGTGACAAACTGCGAATTCAATTTTTATCTCGAAAGTTTCAGGCTAATTTTCCGATGAACATTCTATTCGTTATTTCTTAAGTGATCACCGTATCTATTCGTGGACCACTCGCCGGAGAGCATAATGTGATTGTGTTCAAGTAAAATTTGGAACATATTCACAAACGAAACCAGGCGCATTTTTCAACCTTGAGAAATCAGCCCTGGAGTTACCGCTTCGAACCACGTTTCATGTTGACCCAAACGAAAATTGGCGCAACTTCTAAGTAACCATGACCAATAAATCAGTGTTTCAGCGACTAATATATGAATGTAAGTTATAGAACATCAGTATCCTCACCGAGGTGCAGTTGAATTTTGCATCCAACCGACGTCAATCCTTTTGGAAGTTGATAAAAAACGGATGTTTCTTCGGTCCTCGTGAAAATTCATCAAGATATAAGGAATCTAAATGGGAAGTAAACATACCTCCAATTGAGTACTTCTTTCAGACGGAGAAAAGTTTAATGGTACTACGAAAAGTATCGTAGTGAACTCAATAAATACCTCAAAGTTTCAGTACAACTGCAAAAAATGTTGTTCAGAAAACGTTTAAGGTACTCACTTAATCAAATGTTATGGCGAATTGACAGATGAACCTAATCTGAATGGCTTTCTTGCTGGTAGTCTCAAGAAAACAGTGTGACCAACACTCACCTCCCTCATTTAAACAGAGATAAAAATCTTGCCATAGAACACGTGAACTGCATTCCTAAGGTGTCCGGCCTTCTTTAGTTCTGCTGACTGATCGCACTGAAACCTACAGGCATTTATGTGTTTCATAGGGCAAGGAAAGCATACCAAAGTTTCACATTTAGGTAATGCTCATCCAAATAAATCCTTTTTATTCGCCTTCTATTTATAAAGAAAGGAGCAAATTAGGTGGCAACCCGATACTTTGTATTGCTTGTTACATAAACGATGTTGTTACATAACGATGAGAAGGATAACACATCATTAGCCAGTAGTTGACTGAACTGAAACCAAGTAGTGGAGTAGGGGTATGGTGGAAGTTCTACCGTTCACATCGACACTGTACAGCAGGTGTTAACTGGAGAGGATTTCTGAAAATTCAGACTAGAATAAAAAATACTATCGGTCGTATAATGGATCGTTGTGTACACCAGCTGACAGACACAACGAAGGAGAGGATAGAAGCAGCTTTGATACGAAAAGTTCCGTATTTATTCGGAGTAATTTTGAACAGCATAGTAATATGACGACCGCTATGCGTCCCCAGATTTTGTCAAAGTGGGTCCTGTATCACCAATAGAAAATAATTGTTATCTGGTATACGGTTCTGATGATTGACTTCCTGTTAGGTAGGTTATGTAGAGAAGAGTGTCAAAACACTACTAAGGGTCACTTTAGTGAACGTGAACGCGGACCGTAATGACATGCCTTAAGGGGATGTAAGCTGTACATGAAATTACCGTTCAATATATATATATATATTCATTCATGTGTTTCGGCAGACAAACGCGCCGACATTTACGCACACTTGGATGCTAAATTTGTCTACATTTTCCAGCAGTGTATGCATTCAGCTGATACCACCAGCACTTTTGATTACGAAAGGGCTGACAAACGCAAATGTATCGTTATTTTCATACTCGGATAGGTGAAATCACTAAGAATGGAGAAGAGTTGACTGACGACAGAAAAATTGCCCCCGGAACTTTTTGTGTTTAGCACTACTTATTAGAAGTAAATAACAGCTCACAAGTAATTAAGTTTGTTAAACAGCATAAACAATTTTGACGCGCAAGAAACAGTACGATTAATTAAAACATCACAGACAAACTGGGTGGCCTGCTAAAATTCACAAACCTCGTACGTCTTGTAGTGCTGATGTCAGGTGATTCACGTACTGAACCAGCAATATTGTTTTACAGAATGTTTGGATAACTCAGATGACCTCTGGCAATACCCATTAGGAATGAGAGCATTCAGTTCGACGGTGACTTACAAACGGTCAACAATAGCAATGGAGACGTGTTAGTTTTAGGTTCAACAATTGGAAATAACTTTTTAGCGAGACCACATTGATGTTATTTGTGTAGTTAATTTTTCTGTTTTCATGCCGAAAAACTGTTTGACACCGTACAACACATTAAATCATCTGTCGATTGGCTGTTCTCATCTTGCCACGAACAGTCAAATTGACCAAGTTCGAACTTACAGCCACGTGTTTGCTAAGCAGATGTGTCATTACTAAGTTATTCTTTTGGACGAAGCATCTTTCCAGATTATTATGTAACGAGCGACCGAAATCACAAAAGAACCCTGTGCATCTCTTCGCGAGTGGATTTTTTTTCAAACCACTTGCGTATCGACTTACACACTCCGCATCTGATAAAGACTTGAGAAAGTACAACCATAGAGCTATTGAGTTGTGCGGACTCCGTCCAGTGGTCTACAACAAGCAGTTTACCAGGAGCGTGATGATGCTTTTCTGACCTAGCTAGTAGCTCGGTCACAGTTGCACATACTTTTCAGTATTCTTATCTACTTCTGTACACAAAATTACCCACAAAATTGTTATAGTTTGCATGTAAAACGGCAACTTTTGAAAAACAGCTCTACGTGATAATTTAAATAAGGCTGGAAGTTAATGATAGACTCAACAAAATGTCTAGATATGATTTTACTTACTGCGATTTTTAAAGAAATGCAATTAGACTAACTTTACCAAATTCAGCGATGTATCAAACTTCAAGTTTTTTAATCGTTTCGAAGTTTTATATCGAAGTGATCACTCCTGACCACACACTCACTCATATCTGGACAGAAGTTAAAAGCTGAACATTTCATTGAGACATCTACTTACTACTGTCTATCTCATGGAGCTTTTCACATTGGATTGTGTCACTTTATTGAATTCGTCAATGCCAGGGCATAGTTTCCGAAGTTTGACAAACGAACCTAACAAAGAACCAGTCTCCGAAATTCAATGTCTGCTGTATTCACTGCCCGGTTGGTTCAATGAAGTCCGTGATTTCAACCCAACTGAGTAGTTCCTACAGACGGAGTTGTAGAGTGAGGTGGACAGAGCATCTCATTTTGTACTTCTTTCGGGACAGTCGGAAAATCGAAACACCATTCACACAAAATTGCGGTTGAGCGTTTGGATAAGATTGGTCGGCCACGCCTATTTTTAGGTTACGTTAGTCTTACAAGCACAGGGGACCGGAATGCAAATCCCAGTCCGAAAGAAAATATATATTACTGACGAGCCCTAACAGGAGAGAAACGTGAGTCTAGTGTTTCCTTTCGAAGTGAGCCGGCCGGGAGGCCCATCAGAATTCAAGGACAGCGATCAAGTGTGTACAGTATCCAATATGAATTAGTTTCTTCTACACCATTAAGCCCGTCTTTATTTCAAGCGAACTCAAATTTTATGCTAGTCACTGACCGTATAACCTTCAACGGTTTCAATTCCTACAAATTTGTGAAAGGGACGCTCTCCTATTCGTCCCATAGTTTCCATGGCATTTTTTAAAATCTAATGTGTAGTCCAGACCAATACCAAATAATCTTTTAAACTTCGGTATATGTGACTTTCTCCTTGTAGGGCTTAAGTTCATTTCCAGTTCATTTATCTTTAGAATAAATAAGACCGGTCACAGATTGTAGGTAGCATTTCGTCCGTAGTCAACCCACTGAGTTTCTTTATGACTGTTTGCTGAGGGAATATTCACTCATACAAGGACTGGCATGAAAACGAATTGCTGCTGTTCTGCCTCATCGTGTGGAATAGCTAACTGTGAGATCTCGTGTCAGAAAGATAACAAACATTGCCGACTTGAATGAGGGACGGAAACTAATGGTAGTTCGAATAATATGGTGGTTTTAGATGTGATATGGTTTGGGTGTTAGCGATAAATCCCTCATACACTTCCTTGCTGAAAGTAACCAACGCAACCGGCGATCAGAATCATGAAGTACTGATGTTTTTTTAGGACCCCGAAATAAACTCCATCAAATTTAACTTACAACATTATTGGTTCTCCAGAACATCTGTGTGTTAGCGAAATTCAAGGCTGACTTGCTCGGATATAAAATGCCCTTTCCTAGTCAAGCAGCTCATAGAAATCATACAGCCAATTCACACGGTGTCATAAATCTTCATAGAACTAAGAATGATCAGTAGAAGGCGTTCATTAACTTTGTGACTGGTCAGTTAAATAATGACATTTTTTGGGTAAAGTTGGATCACATGCATACACTCTTTCAAGTGATGGTTTACGGACACTCGCCAGTTCGGACTTTCTTCAGTAGGCGACGAGAAATTCAGTGTAGTATCCTCACATACTTGCGGTTTAATTGATATAAATTAGTGATGGACTGTTGACTACCCTGAACCTCACCTAGGTCAGTGAGGTATATCGAATAACTCGGTCTACGTAACACGTTCACTGGGGTTTGCGCAATCGACCGAGACGGCTGTCTAATAACACGTGATCACTGGTGATTGAAGTGGACCATCCATCTATCAAGGAAGGGAAACATGTTGGGTTTGTAATGATTCAATGGTGCTCACCTTCAATACGACACCCCACAACCAGTCTCTTCATTGTTTAGGTTCATCAGACAGAGATAATTTGGATGGAAGATCGCACCGGATACCCGTCGCGCTACGAGACATTGCTCTTATTTGCTCGGCCACAAGGTCTGTGAGCACCGTTGGTGTCGGGTGAGTTTGCATGTCTTTGATGCATAGGTTGTTTTCATCTTGTTAGTGTGGATGAGCGCACGACATAGGGTGAGCATCATAATGCAGTACAAACAACACTTTCAGCTCTTACGGTCGGAGCCAGTACAAACTGCCGATTCAATGTGGGTTGTGTCCATCCACACTAACGTGATGTGAAAAAACTATGAATGACTCGAATCATCAGTTATTTTTTTGAGTGGAAATTACCAGTAAATAAATAGCAAAGAAGAAACTTGTTGCCACATCATTTTATGGCGCTAGGTGAGTATGTTTCTATGAAAACCCTTTTGAGGAGCTATAAATACGATAGGAAAAGTGGTAACTTCATCAAATGGCACAACAAAATTATTTCACTCTGAAATAGACACTCAAGGTCCGAATCGATCGGTCCATGCGGAAAGTTTGAGGCCTTAATACAAACCAGTCAGTGGCTCAACGGTCATACTAAATGAACGATCAAATCTAAGCCAAACTGGTTACCGGCCACAACACAATCTATGGACCTGCCTCGTGGGTACATTTTTTTATAATGTAAGTCGAATATAACTCAAGTGTGATCGTAGTCCCTACATTCCCGCATGCTTCTAGGAGAGCTGTTTCTGAAACGAAGCACTATAGGTTCGGGCGTTTCTGTTATTAAAGTCAGCCAGTAGTTCATGTCTTCGCCGTAATTAATCTGCACATATTTCGTTTGATCGAGATGAAAGTCGACCCCTGGATCATACGGCGGATTCCATGTGAGACACTGAGATGGATGAGTACCACATGCAAATATGAAATTTTCAAGCTCCTGGAGTGGCTTCGTAGTTTAGGCGGTAGAGTGTTCACTGATAAGTAGTGTGGCAGATTTATGATTTTAGATGAG